>CM028754.1:38123671-38396804 GCA_016801395.1 Leptodermis oblonga | reverse complement strand
TTTGGAGTGGGGAGGTTGTTTTGGTAAAATCTCTCTTAAATTGAGCCAGCTCATTCCCAGAAAAAAAAAACAAACCATGTTTAACTGTTTTCTCCTCCTCCTTTTTTTTAACTTTGTGGACATTAGTTCGACAAAACGACGTCGTTTTGTGGATGTCATTATGTGATGAATAGTTTTTGTTTATGTTTTGGGTTTTCTTCTTCGCATCACACGTGATTGAGGCGAGTTGATACAGAGATTTGGGCCCTGTGTGGTATGATTTTCAAAATATGGTTTTGAGATTTATTTTGATTTTATAATATTAAAATTATATTAGGAATGTAAAAAGGTGTATTGAAAATGATGAAAATTTATTATAAAATTAAAATTTTTCTCAAAAACATGTTTTGAGAATCAAAACAAACAGGGCCTTGGTTTCCTCAAATCGTGGGTGGGGTATTTGATTCACGCATGTGCGAGCAGATTTCCGATGATTGAGGGGGGAGTTGGTGGCCGAGAGATTCTTTGCTATCATCGTCTTTACTTTTGGGTTCTTCCCTCTTTCTCCTATTCTTCTTCTCCATCTACGAACGAGTACGCTCTCAGTTTTTAGATCTATGAGGCTGTGATGAGTTTTCTTTTTTTCGAATGAAATTCAGACGTCTAAAGCTTATTCCATATCTTGGTACGGCAGCTCAGAGGGTTTTTAATGAGCCCTCTGTTGCTTGCAACCATGGTGGTTTAGCGGATATTCAATTGTTGTCTGAGAGGAGGCGAATCTGACCCTCTATTCGTTTATTTGTACGACTGAAAAGTTGTGGTTTTTGGAGAGGTTTAGAAAGGAGAGTTACGAGCCGATTTGGAGTTCGGGATTTCTTCAAGGGTGCTTACATTTTTTTTCCTATTTTGTGATTTTTATGGTTTTGATGCAGGATTTCTTCAAGGGTACTTGTTGCATTTGTTATAGGTCTTGGGATCTCAAGTTGGTTCATTTTTCACAGATTTTTGTTTAATTTTTTGGCTCGGGTATCTGAAAATTTCTAAGCAGGGAACTTCAGAGAAAGGGAGCGCATGAGAAGATTCGCTCCTACGTCTCTTTCCCTCTCCCTTTCTGTTACTGCCTTACTTTTTTGCAGTTCTGTTTGTTTTTGCTGCGAAGGAGTGGCTAAATTTTTTGCAGCTTTGTTCCGTCGCAAACAGAGAAACGAATGTCACAGATTTATGATTCGAAATGGTTATTTTATGCAGGTACTTCATGTATGATGGTTTAGAGGGGAATCATATTTTAAAGGGTGAATTACATTTAACTCCCTCAGGTTTGCCTAAATAACAAATAGGTCCTTCATGTTTCAAAAAATAACATCACAGTCTTTTAAGCACCAAAACTTGAGTCCAACACTGTTCATCGTCTTTTTTTTTTTTTTAACATCATAAATGTTGGGCTGCTGTTGAATTTGAGCTAAAGCATCGCAAACTGGCATTCCTAAAACACCATTAGAAATTACATAATCACGACTAAACACCCATCATGAGATCAATCAAATACTATGGAGTAACTCCAAGAACATGAAATTCCTAAGTGTATCATGATGATTCCAAAGCAGCCATGAATCCCTCAAGTACACAAAAAATATTACCTCAAAACCCCAGAAAAGAAAAAAAAAATTCCTCTATTCGGTGCCAAAATGTGAACAGAAAAAAAAAAAGAGAAGGAAGAATACGATGAACAATGCATGATGAACAGTGTTGGACTCAAGTTTTGATGGTTAAGGGACTGAAATGTTATTTTTTGAAATTTGAGAGACCTATTTGTTATTTAGACAAATCTCGAGGAGGTAAATGTGATTCACCCTATTTTAAAAAACTTGGGCCTTAAAAGATTACAGAACTTTTGTAATTTTAAGCTTTAACGCAAGAGGCGGCAGGCTCAATAATATTTTCCCTCCGTCACTGCTTCATAAGCAGCCCACGCCCTAATTCTATCAACTGCATCTCGGTGCAGAAATATCCAGGTACCCAACTCAAATTTAGCAAAATTATTGTGCCCAGAATTTGTTGTTTTCATAAGGATTCGTTGTCTTAAAAAATCGTGATTTTTCTGGGTTTTGTATTTTATGTGTTTGATTGCAAATTTTAATGTTTGAAATTGATTGATGTGCCTATGTTTCAATCATGCTAAGTAGTGGTTCCGATTTTTGTTGTTGCAGTTTGATTTGTTTTTTCTGCGAAGGAGTTGCTAATTTATGCAGGCCCTTCTTCGTTTTGAAGCGGCCCTTTCTCGCCTCTTCATCTGCAGAACGAGCAGGCATCACAACAAATCAGGTTTCTCTGTTTATGTTTTCTTGATTTGCTGTGCATAGTTCAAGTGTTTTGATCCTCAAACAATTACCCCGACCAATTAAAACCTCCTCAAACAATTTCTTTTGCTGTGTTTGGTGCACTGACTATTCGGCGATATGTTCTCTTTCTTAGCATAACCATCATTTCTTTTCTTTTATTACTGTATGTGTTCAGTGTGTTTCTTATTTAAGTGATTTTCAGATTATTGTTTTGCTGACTGAGACTCCTTGCAGTAATGCGAGTGATGCTCTTGACAAGTTGAGGTTTTTAAGTGTGACTGCGCCTGGTCTTTTTGCATGGGGATGCTGGAAATTCGCATCAAACCTGATCCCGAAAATGGAGCCATCACTATATTGTATGAAACTCTTTAGTTTTGCTATAAAGTTGATCTTGATTAAGGTTTACATAGTCACCATGGATTTTTTTCTGGTTACAGAGACACTGGTATTGGTATGGTATGACAAAAGAAGAGCTCATTGACTGTCTTGGAACTATTGATCAGAGTGGTATTTCTAAATTCTTCAAAGCCATTAAGGTACTTCAAATGTGTTTCGAATTTAAAGTTTTTGACATTTTGATATATGTTGGATGTCAAAACTAATCCTCTCTATTATCAGGAAAATAAGGACCTGGGTTCTGACAATAGTTTAATTGGTCAATCTGGCGTCGGATTCTATTCTGCATTTTTGGTCGCTCGAAAGGTACAGTACTGGCAGTCTTATTTCTCAGCTATTTTTTCTGGTTGTGTTTGGCTCTTGTCAGTAATCCATCAATTGATTATATTGTAATCAGGTGGTTGTGTCCACAAAAAGTCCAAGGTCAGATAAGCAATTTGTCTGGGAAGCAGAGGCTGACAGCAGTTCATATGTGATCAGGGAGGAAACTGATCCTGAAAAACTCTTGCCCCGTGGAACACAAATCACACTTTTTTTAAGGGTAAATGGATTCTTACCCTTTATAGAGCCAGTTTTGTTCACTTGCTGTTTTCCTGTCAGTCGTCAGTCAACTTTCAGTCTGTATTTTTCCTGTTGTGGCAGGAGGGCAATTCCTCCATCATTTATGATGAATGAGAAGTACGAGAAAGAAATAATATCAACTTAACACCAATAGTAACTTTTGATTATTCTTATTTTTTCAATCAGGATGAGATGACAAGTATGAATTTTCTGACCCTACGAGGCTTCAAAATTTGGTGAAGAACTATTCCCAGTTTGTTTCAAGAATTTTGTGTTTCCACATCTCATATGAAATGAAGTGTGTCTAAGATTTTTTTGAGTGTAGGCTTGGATAGAGCCTCATCTTGTTTTTTGACATAGAGAAGGCACTTTTTTTGCCGCTAAATCTTTATGTGCAATGCATTGTTATTTTTTATGCATAAATTGTTTCACTAGGAGTCCCTAGTGAAGTAACCTCAATATAATGCATTGTTCTATTATGCTTATGCTTCTTTCTTCTCTTTGGATCGCTACTGTTTGAATTGTTAGAATGAGTTAAGAGGAAGATGATAATATTAGTAACCCTCACATCCACCACAACACCGCCACTACCCTCCACGGCTTTCTTTTTGTGAACAAGATGAGGAGGCAAGGACACTGCACTATTCTGATTTTTTTCACATAAATAAATAATGAACGGTCAATTATGCGTCATTTCTTTTAAGCCCCTAAATCCTTGTTTTTCTCATACATAACAAAATCAATTTCGAATAATCTAAACATCACACAGACACAAAAGACCTATATCCCTTCATTTTCCCATCTTAAGTCCACTCAAATTGTACACCAAGTTTTTTTTTTTTTTGTCATACATAACTGAATTTCATATTATAAAAAATCAAATACAGGCAAAAGAGAAAAAAAAAATTCTTAATAAAATAAACCAACCAACCTTACTTATCTAAATTAAACCTCGACATTAGTAATGAAAACTCACGGCGCTACTCCACCTAGTATCAAGATTATCCTCAAGAAGAACAATTTTGTTTTGAACACCATTTCAAAAGTTTTAATTCATTCGACAAGAAAAAAATCTCATACTATCCTTCATCTCTTCAGAGAAGAAACATACTTCTTATAAAAGTTATTTACTGTTGAGCAAATGTGAATGATGATCTTCGTTGTAAAGGAGTTCTCAGTATCACCAAAAGCTCTATATATTGTTGTAAATTGAAAAAACAAAACACCGTCAAACCAGTGGCGGAAGATTATAGAGGCCACTATAGGCTTGGCTATTGGAAGAAATTTTTTTTATTTTTTAATTTTCTAATAGGTATTTATATTTAGTACCCAAAAATATTTATATAAGTATTTTCCCTACAAATTTTTTTTTATAGTGTTATTGGCCCCTTCAACTTTAGAAGCCAAGTTCCGCCACTGCGTCAAACTCCATGCGGAGAAGGCATATCGACCGCATTATTGCCCGCACCTCACTCTAGACTTTCTATTCTTAATTCTCTTAATTCACTGGTTAATTGTTTGATTAGTATTTTGCAATTTGTTTAGTACATTCTTTTATGTTTTCCGAATTTTTCTTTACACATATTACTTTATTCATTATGTTCCCATCTCAATTATTAAAAGAGAAATAAGTAAATGTCCAAACAATTGGGACTCACAACGAATTACCCAAAAGTTGAGGGTACATTCTATTCCTACTTAATGATAGGCTCCAAAAACTGACTTTAGAAAAGAAAAAAAAAATTACATATATTTGTCTTGGTTTCGTTTAAATATTGTTAGGCTATTACCATTTTAAAATTCATTCAAAGCAAGAGTGGGAAGACTTAAAAAACACCTCAGCAATTATTGTAGTCATATGCAAGTTTTTTTTTTTAAATAATTTTTTTCAGTTTCCATTTGACAAATGAACCTATTCTTGTTTTTGCTTGCATTTTGTTCACATTGTCTCTCGAAAGAAACAATCACAGAAATAAACATTTTAATGTAATGGGTTTCCATATTCCTTAAGCAAATTTAGAATATCTTTAATCCGCAGCTTTAGATTTACAGAAATAGAAAATACTCATTTATTCTGCTTCCCAACTAGTTTGTTGATCTAGATAATAAGATGAGGAGAAACAAATTATATATAATTTAAATCACAGCACACAATAATTTGTAAACATATAGCAACTAAGCAGAGCTGAAATGAAAGAACATAAAAACTATGGGAAAAAGCAGTGAGATAGATTTAAAATAAAATGAGGGATTCATAACCCATATTATTAAGTGCAAAAGAGAAAAAGCGAACCAAAGATACTTACAACTATTTATTTTTAGAATGACCTACTTTTGCATGGGTCGGGAAACAATAAGTGAGATCTTTTTAGACACAAAAGAAAGCGTACCTTAATTGCTGATAATTAAAGGACTTGTAATTTGCACAACTGTGTCCTTCCCTTCTTTTGTCTTCCCCAAATAGAAATTCGAAGATCGATTTGAGCCTTAACTCAGTCTGTACCAAGTGTTTTCTGAAGTGAAAGAATGATGAAACCCGACGGGTGAGGAAATACAGTAAGATTGATTTATACAAAAAAAATAAATAAATAAAGAAAGCGTACGTACCTTGTTAACTGATAAAAAGACTTGTAATTTACAGATGGAACTGTGTCCTTCCTTCAAATAGAAATTGGAAGGTCGATTAGAGCCTTAACTCAAATCGATCCGTAACTAGTGTTTTCTGAAGTTGAAGAATGGTGAAAACCAATGGTTGAGAGTCAATGAGTGAGGAAATAAGAGAGAAAGAGTAAGTCCCTGTTTTGAAAGAAATAGTACTCAAATCAAATGATGCCAAAAGATAATTTGGGGCTGACTTACTTTTCTATATAATTATCCACTTGCTGCATGTGTAATTATATTAATTATTGAGTGATCCACTGGATTACTTTATTGACATAGTCTTGTCCGTTGTTTTAACTTAATAATGATACATCAAAATCATATATACGCGATGTATCAAAGTTAGTTATTCAGAATACTCGATATATCACTATGTGGTATGCAATGCTTCACCAATTCAAATCATAATGTGAGATACATCGACAGCTATATGCAATACGTGATACATCACAGACTCTACACATATTATTGGTGTTTTTATAACATGAGTGTACAAGCTAAATTTGATGTTTAAGTCATCAATCCAGTCGAATATAAGCTCTTCAGCTATTTATCGGAGTAAATAAGATTTTAAACCATCGCTTACCTTAATCAGCCATTTGACTGATTTTATTATTAGAAAACATGAAATTTACCATTTAACCAACCGGTGTTGTTTTGTTAAATAGAAACTGAAATCAACAAAAAGACGAGAAAAGCATTTGACCTGTTATAAAAGTAATTATTAGAAAATGTATAAAACTATAGAATATTTTACGGTTTCCATTTTGTTACCTATATTGTTGAAATTTTATAATTTATTTTAGGCAAGTTCCGAAGTCATGCTCAAAGTAAGTTTTCGCTGGTCGTGCTTTTGGGCCCTATAATGTAATTTTCTTCTTCCCCAAATCGTAATCGTCATTAGTTTCTCATGGGCCATAAGCTGCCTCCCTTTCATCTTCTAAGTTGTCATTATTGCGGTCCTCTGGTGAGTGCGACACAAACGATGTGGTTTGAATGTGAAGTTTAGCCAGCATATATACGATCGATGACTTGACTATGTGTAGGCATCCTATGTGCAACAATTGGAGTCAAAGTTTTCTGCAGTGATTTCAATTTTGAGACTGGCAAGGACTTGTGAACTTTAGGAGAATTGTGTAAGTGATACTTGCAGCTTAAATCAGAGGTTGAATGCTTGTGTTAGGTTTTCAAAGAAGCAAGGTTTTGGAGTGTAAAAACTACAAATTAAACTTATCATATGAGGCCTAAAAATTACAAAATATAAGGTGTGGAGCTTATAAATTGTACTCTAGCTAGTATTATAATTATCTATTATTTTAAATCACCTATTAGTAAGCGAATAAAATCTAAAATAAAATGTAAAATAAAAATCTCATTAGAACGCAATTTTGACCGGGTGAGAAATAAAATACGCATAATGGTATGTACATGTAATAGATTACTCAAATTGGTATTTGTCTGAACAAAAGACAACTGATCAGCTGGCCAGCTGGGGTTTCTTTAATTAATCTGACTTTTGAGAGATTGAAGAATCAAAGGCTGGCTTGTAGCCTTGGAGTACTACATGCAATTGAAGAAAAGCTTAAAAAACATTAATTGCCCGTTAATCATGGCTTGTTCACGTTAATCACAACTAATTAATTAATTAATGGACGTCACTGTAAACTGGTCAGTGAATCTTTCAGATTAATTAAAAGTATAAACAAACCCAAAGAAACAGAGATTAGTAGTAAAGATTAAAGAAACACCCACCATTAATATACTAGCTCTGTCAAGCACCCTTATATTATTGGAGATGATTCATGAATGTTGGGTTTCTAAAAATAAATAAAATACAGTTATTGCTACTGCAGACGTAAAGGGATTACTCAAAACTTAATCAAACAACTTCTTCAATTTGTTACTTTTTTGAAAATGATTTCTTTTCCTTAAGCAATTTAATGTTTATTTGAATAAAATGGTTAAGCAAGTGATGTGAACCCGAGTTGTTCACCATGCCCAAAATTCTAGTCTGGAAAGTATGCCCATGTGTAGAAATCCCAGATTAACAAGCAATTTAACAGGGGAAAACTAAACTTCCAAGTAAAAACAGAAAAGAAACAAGAATGAAAAAAAAAAAAATTTCAGAATTATTTTATGTTAAACTCACATTTACAATGGAGTCTGACTATCCCATTTATAGACTAGGACTCGTGGGACACAAAAGAGAAAATGAGTGCACATCATCATCATCAAGTGCACATGACCATCATTAACCCACATGCAAATGGGATGGCAACATTCTGCACACCCCCTCAAGCTAGGCATCATGGAATTCAATCAAGCCAAGCTTGGAACACAAAGAGAGGAATTGAGGTGAATGAAGGCTCTTAGTGAGAAGATCAGCTAGCTGAAGTTTAGAAGTAATAGATAGAGGTTGAATCAAATCAGCTTTGTATTGATTTCTAACTATGTGGCAGTCAATTTCCAAGTGCTTTGTTCGCTCATGGAACACAGGATTCGCAGTAATGTGCAATGCAGCTTGATTGTCACAGTAAAAGGGGATAGGAAGCTTGATAGAAACATCCAAAGCTTTCAAAATATAGGTAATCCACTGTAATTCACAAACAGTAGATGCCATACTGCAGTATTCTGCTTCAGCTGATGATTTGGAAACAGTGGCCTGTTTCTTGGTTTTCCAAGAGACTAAGGAAGTGCCAAGAAAGACACAAAAACCAATGAGAGACTTGCGAGCCTTCTTACAAGCAGCCCAATCAGCATCACAATAAGAAACAAGCTGAGTGAGAGGCTGAGCTGAGTAGAATAACCCCTTTGCAGGACATCCTTTCAAGAATCTGAGAATATGTAAATTTAAGCTGCCTCCCAGTGATTTTGTTTGGGTGCAGTGACATATTGACTCAGTTGTTAAGTAGCATGAGCTAGATCAGGCCTTGTGAATCCAAGATAGAGAAGTCTACCAATGAGTCTTCTGTATTGTTCAGGATCTGAAAGCAAAGGAGAAGTATCATCTTCTAGAAGAACTCTAGGAACCATAGGGGTAGGAGCTGCCTTCGAATCAATCAAACTAGAATCAGTTAAGATGTCTTGAGCATACTTTCTCTGATTGAGATAAATGCCACAATCAGAACGAGCAATCTCAACCCTAAGAAAATATTTTGCTGAACCCAAATCTTTGATGGTAAATTGTCATGCAGAAATTTCTTGACATCCTGAATAATCACTTCTAAAGAACCAGTGATAAGGAGATCATCCACATAAACAAGAAGGAAAACTTGCACTTCAGATTTTTGTAAAGTGAAGAGACACTGATCATGCTCACATTGTTTGAAGCCATAGGTCTTAAGGCTTTCTGTCAATTCAAAATTCCACTGCCTTGAAGCCTGTTTAAGTCCATAGAGTGACTTCTTAAGCCTGCGGACTTGGCCAGATTTAGCGTTCACTACTACAAAAATGACTTTAATAGCGGTTTTTAAGGGCTTTTAACGGCGGCTTTTGGCCTTTTTGAACCGCCATTATCCGGCAGCCGTAGAAATGTTACGGACTTTCTACGGCTGTTGGGAACCGCCATAGAAAGTTAGGCTTTCTATGACGTTTTTTTTCAAAACCCCCTTTCTACGGCGGTTCCTAAGCGAACCGCAGTAGAAAGTTAGGCTTTCTACGACAGTTTTGAAAAAAACTGCTGTAGAAAGTAAAAAATTTGTAAATTTTTTTTTAATATTTCATTTTTTTTTATCTCTGCATTCAAAAATATATATATTAAAAACAGCAAGAACAGCAGTAGAAAGTTTTTGATATATATATATATTTAAACTTTATTCAAAATACATATATATCAAAAACTTCTATGCTAAAACCGAACAACCACCAAACTTTCACAAAATTTTTGCGTGCATCCATCAAATTCTAATTAATTAATCATTAACATCAAGAACAATACAATAACAACATAATCCTGAAGTAAACAGCCAATATATATATACAAAAATCCAATCTCAACCTAATCAATTTTGAGAATAAATCAAACCAAAATCAGTAGGAAAATTATAAAATAGAATATACAATAACCACCGATTTAACACTAATCAAACCCGAATTTATCATTCAATCTCCACCAAACCCGAATTTAACACAAATAATAACCCTAGGCCAATCGCAATAATCAAGTAACAATAAAATTGTAAAGCTTAAATAAAGTTGAAACTATTCGATATAACTTTTTTTATGATTTGAAGCCCACAACAAGGACCGATTGTGGTGAAATTATGATGGAGGATTAACTCCAAGTGGTGGGTGATGGCCGATTAAGAAACCATCTCTGGATTTGGGTGACGGCGGATCTTGTTATCAACGCCGCCGGAAGAACGGCTTCGGGGGAAGGCAAGAGAAAAAACCAGCGGCGAGAGGATGGGCACCGGCGACGAGAGATCGGCTTCGGTTTGCTGGAGATGGAAACAGGGGGAAGCCACGGTTGGCTGGAGATGGAAACAAAGGGAAACCCTTAAAATTCAAACAAAATCAAGTTTCTATGGCGGTTTTTATTAAAACCGCCAAAACCGCCGTAGAAATGGACTTTCTACAGCTGTTGAAATTAAAACCGCCATAGAAACTTGCTTTCTATGGCGGTTATTAAGAAACCGCCATAGAAAGTAACTTTCTTCGGTGGTTTTAATTACATCCACCGTAGAAAGCCCGTAATTGTGAATTTCCGCCCTTCCTCTATTCCTATTAATTTCTAGTTTTTCTTTTTTTTAAATAACCCCCAAATTTTTTTAAATTTAATAATAAATATGTAATTTACTATTTATCAATTTTTATAGTAAAATTCATCATATTTATTAATTATATACAAACTCATGCCTTTATGTTATGATAAACAATAAATAAATTTCAACTATTGTTACATAATAATTATAAGAAAACTTTTGAAGTATTGTTACATAATTTTATAAGAAAACTTCAAAAATAGCAATTTTCATTGAATTACTAATAAGATTTTTGAAACACACTTTCTACGGAAACATACTTTCTAAGGCGGTTAGAAATAAAACTGCCATAGTAAGTAACTTTCTACTTTCTATGGCGGTTTCTTACAACCGCCGTAGAAAGTCCCTTTCTACGATGGCTTTTGCGGTTTTCTTAGAAAGTCCCTTTCTACGGTTGTAAGAAACCGCCGTAGAAAGTAGGGGACTTTCTATGGCGGTTTCTTACAACCGCCGTAGAAAGTCCCTTTCTACGGCGGTTATCAAATAAACGCCGTAGATAATGTCTTTTTACGGCGGTTCTATAAAGAACCGCCGTAGAAAGTCCGTACATTCTTTTTAATGGCAATTTTTTCAAAACCGCCGTTAAAACACAGCCGTTAAAAGTCCATACTGTAGTAGTGTTTACAATATCCTGGAGGAGGAATCATATAGACTTCTTCATCCAAATGGCCATGTAGGAACGCATTATTGATATCCATTTGTTGAAGAGTCCAATTGTAAGAAGCAGCCAAAGCTATCAAAATTCTGTTAGTCACCACTTTAACTACAGGAGAAAAAAATCTCATAATAGTCATCACCTTCAACCTGTGTATATCCCTTGGCTACCAGTCTAGCTTATATTATCCACGGTCCAATCAGGAAGTCTTTTGACTTTGTAAACCCATCTAGAACCAACAACTTTTTAACCTTTGGGTAATGAAGTGAGATCCCAAGTATCATTCAACTCTAGAGCCAGAATTTCTTGTTGCATGGCATTTTTCCCACTCTATTTTCCCTTTTGCCAGCTTATAAGAACAAGGCTCATGAACACAGATATGTTAGCTACAAAGTTCAAATAGGCATGAGAGAAGATGGGAGTAGGTTCAGAATGTTGATCAGAAGCTTGTGAAGCAAGATTGGAGAATTTATAAGGAATCACAAAATCTTGCATCCAAGTAGGTGTTTTCCTAATTCTAGAACTTTGCCTCAAAGGTACTAGAGAGATGGAAGTAGAAAAGGAAGTATTAGGAGAAGGTTGATCATGCTCTATGTCAGCAGAGGAAGAATTATAAGTAGGTGTGTCTGTAGGTGTAGAAATGATGGAAGCAGGAATACTGGAAGTATCTTGACAATTCATAGAAGACTCAGAACAAGGATTAAAGAGATGTTGATGCTGTAATAGATGGAATAGGCAATCTATCAGTAAAAGAAGTAGCATATGGAAATGCAAATTCATGAAAAATAACATCCCTAGACACAAATAACTTGTGATCTGTTGTATAGCCTTTTTGTCCTGGAGGATAACCTATAAAGACAGACTTAATGGACCTAGGGGCAAACTTATCTTTGTAAGTGTTGTCAGAAGCAAAACACAGACAACCAAAATTTCGAAGATGATCAAGAGATGGAATTGTATTATGAAGTACTTCAAAAGGAGACTTCCACTTTAGAAGTGCAGAAGGAATTCTATTGATGAGATAGGTAGCGTGAGTATGGACTCTGCCCAAAATTTCTTTGGCAAAGAAGACTGAAACATAAGTGATCTAGCTATTTGCAAAAGTTTTTATGTTTCCTTTCAACAATTCCATTTTGCTTAGGAGTGTAGGGACATGTTTTTTGATGAATGATGCCCAGCCTTGAAAACAATGCTTGACATTGAGAATTAGTGAATTCAGTGCCATTATCTGTCTAACTATTTTGACAGTTTTACTGAACTGAGTTTGAATCACTGATAGGAAATAGGAAATTTTCAATAACACTATAAACTTGCCCCTTGTTTTGCAGAAAGAATGTCCAAGTAGCTCCACTATAGTCATACAATTGTAAGAAAATAGGAACATCCATTCAGAGAAGGTATGGAGTATGGACCCGAAACATTCATGTGAACAAGATCAAAACAGCAAGTAGTGCTAGTTTTGCTTACAGGAAATGACATCCTTTGTTGCTTAGAAAGAGGACAAATATTACAGGGAGAAATCTTAGAAATAACATTTGAAGAGGCCAAATGTAGCCTTTTTATCACATCAAATGAAGGATGGCCTAGCCTAGAATGCCATATAGAAGCTTGTTCAGTAGTGACATGAATGACATCACTAGATTGAGGAGTTTGGAGGCTTACTACTAAGGCAGATTCAAAAGGTTTTATGACTTCAGGCTTGAATGAAAGCTTATCAAGAATATAGAGTCCTCTGACTATTTTTCCAACACCAATTATCGTACTTAGAGTATTGGTCTTGTATCAAGCAAAATTCAGAATGAAAAGTGAAACACACTTTAGGTATCTAAGTACATTTCCTAATAGATAGTAGGTTAAACCTAAAAGATGGAATATACAAACAGTTTTCAAGGATCAGTGTTTCACTAAGATTAATCAAGTCAGAATGTGTCACTCCTTTAATGGTTCCATCAGGAAGGTAAGCAAGTGTAAAGCTAGCAGTTTTTTTAAGAGAATGAAAGAGAGATGAATTCATGCATATATGACTAGTAGCACCCGTATCTATAATCCAAGAATCCTTGTCAATATAATCAAGGAAAGACAAAGAGAGTTCAGAATTCATACCAGCAAACTCATCAACATGTGTAAAATGATGATATCACTACTTGTGGATAGCAGCAGATTTTTCTCCAATTCCACTTTGATGTTCTGCCATGAAAGCTTTTGATTCACCCAATTAGAAACTGTTTTCTCAGATTTCCTTGCGAATAGGATCGATGATGAAGAAACCGCTTTGATAGCATGTAGAAATCCCAGAATAACAAGCAATTTAATAGGGGAAAACTAAGCTTCCAAGTAAAAACAGAAAAGAAACAACATAATGAGAAAAAAAAAATTTCAGAAGCTCACATTTACAAGTCTGACTATCCCATTTAGAGACTAGAACTCGTGGGACACAAAAGAGAAAATGAGTGCACATCATCATCATCAAGTGCATATGACCATCATTAACCCACATGTAAATGAAACTTTCTCACAAGTACGCATGCCTATCACACATGCCCATCATTAACCCACATGCAAATGGAATGGCAACATTCCGCACCATGTTTATTACCGTGTTCATAGAAACATAGTTGGTCTTTTCCAGAGGGCGAGAAGGCATCCCGGACGCCAGAAGAGCTCGTGGAAGTTGTTTGAAGATTAATTTCTTGTGTGTTTTTCTTCTTAGCGCACTAATTTAAACGTAGATGAATTGGATTGAAGAACATGACTTTATCAAAAGGATTTGGGTTCAGATTGCAGTGAAACAATCAAGAAACCCTTGAAAACTCCATGGCACGATCTTTATTATGTTGTTCTATACTGATTAATGTTAGCATGACCACATATGCGAGTAATAAATGTGATGGAATTGAGTTCTTCCCATAAAGTTTCCAGTCTTGTGAAATAAAATGACTTAAATAAACCTTCTTATTTGAGGGAAGATCTTGATTCCTTCAACTGATAAAAAATACATAAAATCTATCATTAGAACAAAATATTGATAGGGGGAGAAATGAAACACGCTATGGTATGTAATAGAATACTCAAATTAGTATTAGGGTTCGTTTGATTAAAATTAATGTTATATTCGAATGCTGAAATAATAATGTTGATTTGATTAAGTACGTAGCTTAAAAAAAATTATTTCAACACCTGAATCAAAATATTTAATAATTTGTTCTTGTTTGATAAATCTTGTCATCTGAAAGCTGAATTATTAAAAATGTACAATTTTTTAAAAAGTAAAGTTGGACCCTTCTAATGGAAGGGGGGAGTATTAATGTGTTGGATTGAAGGAAATGACTCCATTAAAAGGATTTGGGTTCAAATAGCTAGCCGTTAAATGATTATGAAGCTTTGAGAGAAACTCCATGGCACGATCTTGATTAATGTTAGCATTACCACATATGACAGTAATGTTAAAGATTCTCTTGTAGTTTATAGTATAGAAAAGACATTGGGAAAAGTTCATGCAGTAAAATGAAGATTCTGAGTGATGCTTCAGAATTCAGCAAGACGTCCGAGAAGTCGCGTGAGTCGCACGACATCTCGGACGACCCCCAGTACCACTTGCAAGACATCGTCTGAGTCAGACGATGTCTCAGACGAGCTCCAGTGAGCAAAGCTCACTCGGCTAAAAGGAGCAAGTGTCGTGCGAGTCTTCATCCTACTCGGATGGATTCTCGGACGAACTCCAGTGGCTACTAAGAGATGCAACTCTTTGATTTCTTCTGAAAGATGCGTCTTTTGTTGAAGTGTTGCATCCTAACTCATGAATGGATGATTGCATCTATTCATAGGCTGATCGTTCCCATGAACACAACCTTTCAACTCTATAAATAGAGGGTGATTGCCACAGATTAAAATCAACTAATTTCCATCTTCTTTCTTGACTAAACAATCTAAGCACAGTCTACTAAGTTGTTTATGAAAAATCTATTGTATTCTAGAAATGATCTTGCCACATTCCCTGTTAGACATATAGTGGAGGCATTAAACACTTTAAGGAAAATGATTACACGCATTAGATTTCTACTTTGTGACTTGGGAAAGTCTTTCTTCCTTGTATGTTTATTTCTTTATTTACTAGTGAAATTTCTACAAAATTTCTTCTACTTTGTGTTCTTAAATTTTCTCAAGTCTTGAAGAAACCCCTCAAATTATTCAATCTTAAAGTGTTTAATATGCATTCTTCGTGGAAACGACTCAAGAGACAACATGAAGTTCATGAATCAAGACTTCGTGAAATTAGGCAGACTTGACAGAATGGAGAGAAGTATCAAGAAGATGAAGTCTGGTGCTCTGTTGCAGGAATATGCAAATCAGAATCAAAAGAAAGATAAGTTCTTATTTCTTTGATTTTTATATAATGAAAATTCTTCTTCTATGAACCAAATTCATAATCTTCAATGATAATATTTTAAACTAAAGTGTTTAGAACATGTAAATATGAATATGGTAATATGATCTTTCACATAATTAGAAGTGATTATTCAATGAATTTGACTATAAGAGGAATGAAATGAAATTTCAGAAAATGCCATTTCTAGTGACAAAAGAAGAGAAATAATTGAACTGTTATAGTTTTTAAAAAGGCCAATCAAAGGCTAAATTCATATACAACAAGAAGCAAAAGGAGAAAATTCTCCTTAGTGCTAATTTTGTTGAAATGAGTGGTAATTGTAACATGAAATGAAATAGATCAAAATAAGTGTATTTGGTTGATCATTGGTGCTCAAATTATTGAGTTGTATTAGAATTTTATAAATTCTATAATCTTGTCTAGAATAAAAGCATTTGTATTATCAAGTAATGATAATTATGGATTCCAATTGTCTTGTTCAACCTTTGCATGAATAGTGATTAATATTGTTTGTATATAAAACTTCATTCTTAAGATAATTAATGTTATGTTTACCTAAACTGTGAAACATGCATCTAATTTAAAGTTTGAACAATAAGATTCATAATTTGTTTATAAATTTTGGAAGTAATAAAATGTGAATAAAGACCAAAAGTGTTAAAATTTTATCTTTGATGCTATATGTAATTTAGCAATTTTCTGCATTCATGAGTGTTATATTCTTGTCTAGAATACGTGTATTTATGATATGTTATTTGTGATAATGTAATTAAATTATCTCGTAGTAATTCTGCAATATGAATTTGTTCAAATTTTATCAAAGTTTAGTTGCTTGATATATTATTATAAATAAAGTGATATATCTCTTTTTATTTATATAATACGTGCTACAACTTGATTGAGAATTTGATTAGATCAAACTTATGTGTTTGTTAGTAATGTATTGCTAGAATTTGAATTTGTGTTCTATAACTATAAAACTCAAAATATGTGCAATATAAATGTGTTAACAAAGTAATCTTGTTAATCATGAAGTTCTAGTTTTGCTTAAGAACTTGTGGGGTAAAACCTTGTTCACTGTTGCAATGTTCAAAACATAATTCCTTTAAAGAGGAATAAAGTGTCTTCTTGTGAGATTTGGAATGGCAGACAAAATCAAACCTTTATTACTTAAAGGTTTGGGGCTGCATTGCATATCAAGTTAGAACCTAAAGCACTAAAATGGTGTTCATGGGGTATGCTGAATATTCTAAGTTTTATAGGCTACTTGAAGTTGATTCCAATGTAATTGTTGGAATCAAGAGAAGTTTAATTCCTAGAAGATCTGTTTCTAAAGAATTCAAGAGAGAATGATGTTCCATCACGGGAACTTAGTTCTTCCAAAATGCAACAAGCAATGAATTTGACTATTCTATTGAACTTAGAAG
Source organism: Leptodermis oblonga (assembly GCA_016801395.1). Taxonomy (NCBI): domain Eukaryota; kingdom Viridiplantae; phylum Streptophyta; class Magnoliopsida; order Gentianales; family Rubiaceae; genus Leptodermis; species Leptodermis oblonga. The sequence goes on along the minus strand of CM028754.1, from coordinate 38,379,636 downwards.
AAGTCAAAGGCAAAGGAAGGAGAAACACCTACCTTTTGTGTTGTGTTGTGTTTATTCCCTCTCAATCTATTTGATGGAATTAGGGATATTCTATTTAATAAAGTCCTATTTTATTAAGTATAGAGTATGATCCAAAAAATATATAGTGACGCAATGAAATCAAAAGTACTTGCCAGCATTTTGGAAAGAAGTTGTAAATGATGAAATGGATTCAATATTATCTAATAATACTTGGATCCTAGTTGATCTACCAAAAAGTTCAAACCAATTGGTTGCGAGTGGATTTTTCGAAAGAAGCAAGCAATGGATGGAACTATTTTCATCAACGAAGCCAGGTTAGTAGCCAAAATGTCATAGACAAAGTGAAAGAATTAATTATTTTGATACATATGCTCCTGTTACTATAATTACATCTATTAGGATTGTAATTGCTTTAGCTTCAGTTTTTAATCTTTATGTTTATCAAATTGATATAAAGACTGCATATTTGAATGGTAATTTGCATGAAAAAGATGTACATGGAAAATCAGAAGGTTATGTCCTTACTGTAAATGAACACAAAGTATGCAAATTAGTCAAGTTATACGGGCTTAAACAAGCTCCTAAACAATGGCATGGAAAATTTAAGAGTGCTATACTATGGGTAGTTTTAGATACAGTAATACTGACAAGTGCATTTATTCTAAAACAACAAAAGAGTATTGTGTCTTGATTCGCTTATATATGGATAATATGCTAATAGTAAGTAATACCTGAAACGGTATTGCTGAAACTAAGAAGTATCTTGTTTCTCAATTTCAAATGAAAGATCTTGGTAAAGTTGAAATTATCTTAAGGATAAAATGAAAAGCATTGTGGGGTTATGCTCTTTCTTAAACTCATTATGTTGATAAAATCATAGAGAATTATCAATATTTGGGAGTGAAAGAAGCAAGTACAACCATGGATCCAAGTGTGTTAAGGTTATAAAAATCAAGGTGAACCAATAGTACAATTTGAATACTCAAGTGTTATTGGAAAGTCTCATATATGCCATGAATTGTACAAGGCCGATATTGCATATGTAGTTGCATGTTGGCAAGGTACACAAAGAATCCAAATAATGATCATTGGAAGGGTGTAACTAAAGTCTTGTGTTATCTCTTAAAAGAAAGAGATTTTTTGGACTCTATTACTACAAATTTTCAAGTGTAATTGAATAATTCTTAGATGCAATTAAATTAAAAACATTAGTGATCATAAACCTACAAGTGATTTATATTATGTTTAATAATGGTGTTGTATCTAGGGTATCAAAGAAACAAACAATAGAAATCATTCCGCTATGGAATCTGAATTTGTTGTTTAGTGTTCAACTTTTAAGAAAGTTGAGTAGTTAAAGAAATCTATTATTGGATATATAGATTCTGGTCTAGGCAAATGCCACCAATAACTATCTATTTTATGTGATAGAGTTGAGTAGTTAAAGAAATCTATTATTGGATATATAGATTTCTGGTCTAGGCAAATGCCACCAATAACTATCTATTTTATTGTGATAGTAAAGCTAATATGTCTAGTGCTTTAAACAAAGTGAGTATTCAACTTTTAAGAAAGTTGAGTGGTTAAAGAAATCTATTATTGGATATAGATGTCTTGTCAAGGAAAATGCCACAAATAACTATCTATTGTATTGTGATAGTGAAGCTAATATGTCTAGTGCTTTAAACAAAGTGCACAAGGGAAAGACTAGACATATAAAGCCAGAAAAACACCTACATGAGAAAAGATATTGAAGAACAATGTTGTCACCATTGTGTTGTTAGAACACACAAAAATCTAGCGGATCTGTTCACCAAACCTCTTACAAGAGAGTTCGTGAATTCGAAAACATTGGATATGGGATTGAAACTCTGATCTAAAATTGCTAGATGATGGGAACCCAACCTCCTTCTAGTATCTCTAGTATGAGAGGTTTAAAGGGTAACAACAAGTCACTAGAACAATTATGAACACCAAATTTGTATAGACCATACCAAGAACAAGTGTTAATTAAAGTAACTCTTAAGTGAGAGGGATGACCTAAGTGTCTTAATGGAATTTCTCTTTAGTGAGTGTTTATTTGGTGAAAAAATATAAACAAATAAACTAGAGTAAATTTCACCTATGTAATCATAGAGGGTGGTGCCGCTTTCGGCTAGAGTTTAGATTTATCTCCAGTACATGATTACGGAACTAGGATGAGCACACGGTCATATGAGTGCTACAACCAGTTGTGATTGTAATATGGAAAATGAGGTTTGCATGTGTGCTAAGTTTTAATTAAGATCAAATTTGGGTTTAAGCATTGCGCCACCAACTTTTGCTCAGTTTAGTGACTTAGTTGCACTAAAGGAAAGTTCAAGACGAAAGTCACTTTCTCGTAAGTGTGATTTCATGTAAGTGTTGATAGTTTATACTATAAAATAAGTGGGGGATTGTTGAGGATTCTCTTGTATAGTATAAAAAAGACATTGGGAAAAGTTCATGTAGTAAAATGAAGATTCTGAGTGATGCTTCAGAATTCAGCAAGACGTCCGAGAAGTCGTGCGAGTCACATGACATCTTGGGCGACCTGTAGTACCACTTGCGAGACATCGTCCGACTCATATGAGCTCCAGTGAGCAAAGCTCACTCTGCTGAAAGGAGCAAGTGCTGTGCGAGTCTTCATCTGACTCAGACAAACTCCAGTGGCTACTAAGTTGCAACTCTTTGATTTCTTCTGAAAGATGCGTATTTTGGTTGAAGTGTTGCATCCTAACTCATGAATGGATGATTGCATCTATTCATCGGCTAATCGTATATCCCATAAACGCAACCTTTCAACTCTATAACTAGAGGGTGATTGCCACAGGTTAAAATCAACTAATTTACATCTTCTTTCTTGTCTAAACAATCTAAGCACTGTCTACTTAGTTGTTTATTAAAAATCTATTGTATCCTAGAAGTGATCTTGCCACATTCCATGTTAGATATATAGTGGGGCATTAAACACTTTAAGGAAAATGATTACACGCCTTAGATTTCTACTTTGTGACTTGTGAAAGTCTTTCTTCCTTCTATGTTTCTTTCTTTATTTAAAAGTGAAATTCCTATAGAATTTCTTCCTACTTTGTGTTCTTAAATTTTCTTAAGTCTTGAAGAAACTCCTCAAATTCGTCCAGTAATGGATCGGAAGTGATGAAATTGAGTACATCCTATAAAATTAATGACACAAATAAGCATTCTTATTTTAGGGCACATCTTTTCTTTTCTTTTCTTTTCTTTTTTGTAAAAATTTAGGGCACATCTTGATTTCTTCAATTGACAATTTTTTTGAGAATTGAGATAAGGTATATCCTTGAGACTTGTCCAAATTTATGATGCAGTTTCAACATATAGGATTTACTTTAACGAATTTTAGGTAATAGAAAATTAAGAATCCAACTGCCAACCAAATTATTGCATTGCGTTGGAAAAATCGCCCCCGACACAATGTTCTGCAGGAATCAACACCATGGAGCTCAGCTCCTATCATGAAAGAAATCCAGCATCAACATCGGTCTTTAGGTGACTTCTCCTTCCGACATGTATTCAGAGAATCAAATGTTGTGGCCAATTCTTTAGCACATTTGGCCAGTTCTTCGGGTACCACCCAATTCTTCACTTGCTAGACTCTTCCTCATGACATAAGGGTGGTGGGAATGATAAACCCAGAAAAGCAAGTTTATCACGCCAAATCAGCGCTACATCAAAAACAAAAACTCACCCACTTTTATAAACCTACACCCAGCAATAATAAACTCCAAAAAGCAACTTTAGCACGGATCCCACTAATAAACAAATCTATACACATTTATTTATACCTTTTTAATTATAATTTATCAATTACATTCAATTATAAATTTGTTTTAATTTATTATAATATTTAATTACGTAAAATTACATAATTTAATAAATCGCATGAAAAGAATTAGATAATTAGTAAAATATCATATAAATTACATTACATTAAAAATAAAAATAAAAATAAAAAGTTATGAAATAAACACACTATTACCGAAATAAAAAAAGACATCAAACAAACACAAAATTACATTAATAAAAATGGTTATCTTGTACTAATCGCTTTCATAATTAAAAAAATATCAAAATCAAATTTTTTAATGTGAAAATCTAATATAAAAATTTGATTGGGGAGATGTATGATTTGGATGAGAAATAGAAAAATAGAATAATTGATAGGTATTTATAGAAAAATAAATAGTAAGAAATAGAATTTTTTAAAAAATAAAAATAAAGGAAGTAATAATAAAATAAAGGAAAATAATAAAGGAAAGAAAAAAAATATTAATAATAAAACACAAAGCCTCAACGACTAGAAGGAAAAGGGGAAAAAAAAAAACAAAATGTAAATTGCTAGTGGCAGACAGCATGATTGTCAAACTCGCTGGTGGACTCGTAGACTCGCCCGAGTCTATGAGTCCACTCGCCGGAATCGAGTTAGACTCGTTGGAATTTCGTAAAATGGCTGAACTCGATCCAGACTTGGTAGACTCGTCCAGACTCGGTTGACTCGGACGAGTCTACGAGGCTAGACGAGTTCAACAATGATGATGCTGCTCGGGTATTAACGGTGAGGCACCTATTGGGGGGGATCACTTTTGCAGCCCAAATCTGGCTGTGAGCTTGCGTAGACCCAAATCTGGGCACAACACCGAAGATAGCAAGCTCAACGATCCTCCGCAAGTAAGCCCAAGGCCTGTTGTCGCCGTCCCTGCTTTCCCAGAGTTGGATGGAGAAGTAAGCTTGTGACACCGCTGCTGTCGTTGCGAAGAAGGGGAAGAAGGAATGAGGATGGTCCAGTAGATCCGTCGAACTACCGATCGGGTGCCGATGACGCTGCTTCCAAAACACCCCGATGCTGCTAAAATCCTAACGGCGCATCAAAGAGAAGGAGAAGGGAGTTCCTGGCGCTATCATCTTCAGATGTAGAAGAAAAACGAGGGCTGTGGGTATCCCGAGCACGCCTCAATGCTGCCCCGACAATCCTATGCTAACCCGGTCATCGACGGCCTATTTTCCACATTAAGCTCCTAGTCTATGCATAATAATAAATAGGTGATGTGCAAGAGGCCCGGTCAGAACTGGAGATTTTAATTGAATCATTGATTTTCTTTGCATGTGGAATTGATAAGAAGAGATTGGATGCAGAATCTGGGTGTGCGTAAATCTGGATTGGATGTTGATGGATATGGGATTAAATGCAGAATGCAGGTTCTATTTTGGGTTCTTTAATAAATTTGTGTATGTATTGTGATTGAGAAAACTATTAGAATTAATTATACACTTGAAACCTATTTTTCGAGTCTAGGTCCGATTCTACGATTCCGGTTCTAGACCCCAAACGAGTTTAGGCCAATATACGAGTTTAACAACCTTGGCAGACAGTTAGTTCCTCCCACTTGCGAGTGGGAGAAACTCGCGAGGGGAGTGCAGCGTGAGTAGCACTCCCCTGGCTGGTGGGACCCACATAAATGTAAAAACTCAATTTCTGAAATCAGAAACTGGGTTTATGAGGTGGCAAATGCGAGTGGTGGGTGGGTTTTAAAGCTGGGTTTAAACCTAGCAAAAATCCACCACTCCCACCACCCTAAGAGGCATGCTCGCTCTGAGGCGACTAAGTGCATACAATTAATTGCAGTTCCAGCATTTCTCTTTTTTTCCCCCCTTAGTTTTAATTAATTGTTTGGGTAAATATTATAATTGTTATGTCTCTATAATTTAGAGTGTTTATTTGTATTTTTTAAAAATATATTATTAATGTGTTTACTCAAAGCATTTCATTTTTTCCCTCCATTTACTTCACAATTGGCTAGGGGAATGCCACTTTTAAAAAATTTTAAAAAAATTATTTATCTTCATGCGGTGGTGGTCCGGCGATTTTAAAAGGCGGTATTAAAAACTCATTTTGTGATTGTGATTGTAATTCAGTGCTCCAATGTGAGTTGGGTTAAATTCTGATCTTGTGGATTATAAAAATAAAAATAAAAATAAAAAAGGCCTCCCGCCACCCCAGCCTGAAGGTAAATAATTTTTATCTTATTAGGAGTGACATTTCGCTAGCCAATTATGGAGTACAGGGAGGAGAGAAATCTTCTCTTTTCAACATTAATCAAACATAAACCCTCAATTTTTCTTCATGACTCTAATATCAATCAAAGTTCTCCATCACTTAGGTGTATGAGTGCATCAACATTGGCTGGATGGCAGATCCTTATATAGGAAGCCAAACACAAAAACTGCTTATCATTAACCACAATAGCTGCATAACCATATTTTATGATACTCCCTCCGTTCCATTATAAGAGTCCGTCCACTTTGTTCTAATGGAATAGACAACAGAGGAGTACATGAAATTACAAGTTAATATTGGATTTTTACAGTAATTCTCCAAATCATGTCTGCAAGTTCTCCAAAATGCGAAAGAAAAAGGAGGGTGAAAGTGGGCAGTTGATAGGGGAACATGGTAAACATGCTCAAAGCGGCACCGATGATTGGTTCCCAACGATCCAAACACAATTCCTATCTGTTAATGTCATTGTATTTTAATCTAATAATTCAAAACATTAAACAATGTTATTAAATTAAGACACCCTTCGTCAGAACAAAAGACAACTCAGCTGGCAATCTGACTTTTGAGAGATTGAAGAATGAAAAGGAAAGCTAACCAAACATTAATTTCCCGTTAATCATGGCTTGTTCACGTTAATCAAAATTAATTAATTAATGGACGTCATTGAAGACCGGTGACTCGATCTTTCAGATTAAACTTAAAGAAAACAGGGCTGTGGTTGACAGAGCCCCAATGCTACTGCTGGATAGTGCTGCAGGATGGAAGTTTGTGGATGTTCATGCAAAGATGGATGTTAGCAGAGTTGCTGAAAAGATATATGCTTTCAAAATAGTTTGGTTTGCTGAAAGATGGATGTTGATGAAGGAGTTGGATTGGGTGAAAAAAGATGTAAAAATGTTATAGTCCACTTGTTAGTATACTATGTGGCAATAAGTACCCAAAATGAGTATGAGTGGCTTGAGTCATTTACATTTGTATCTCAAACGTTGCTGGACGATTTTCAGCGCCATTAATATATTGTTTTACGTTTCAAAAAATAATAATAATAAAGAAAACAGGGTTAATACGTAGTAATGATTAAAGAAAGACCAACTTGGAGTCTTCCATTTTCAATAAACGAAGACTCGCCCTCCATTAATACACTCTGTCAACAACCATTATATTATTGGACATGATTCATCAATGTTTGGATTACTCAAAACTTAATCAAACAACTTCTTGAATTGACAAATGGTTTTTTTTTTCTTTTTTCTTTTTTATAATAAAATGGCCGGTTAAGCAAGTCATGTGAACCTGGAGTTGTTCACCATGCCCAAGATCCTAGTCTTGAATACTTCTGAATATGCCAATGTTTATTATAGTGTTCTTAGAAAGGTCGGTGGCCTTTTCCGGATGGCGAGAATGCATCCTAGGCGCCTGAAGAGAGCTGCAGAGTCAATGGTGGGATTTGTTCGAAGATTAATTTCTTGTTTTGTTTTTTCTTCTTAGCACACTAATTAAATTATGTATAAATGTGTTGGGTTGAAGGAGATGACTCCATTAAAAGAATTTGGGTTCAGATAGCTAGTAGTAAAACTATTATGAAGCCTTGAAGAAACTCTTTGGCAGAATCTTGATCAAGTTTATTCTATGATGATTAACTAGCACTACCACATATGCGAGTAATAGAGGTAATGAAATTGAGTTCATCCCATAAAGTTTTCAGTTGTGTGAAATATAATAACACAAATAAGCCCTTCTCATTTTAGGGCACATATATCTTGATTGCTTCAATTGACAATTCTTTTGAGAATTGAGCGAAGCTATCCTTGAGACTTGTCCAGATCTGTGATGCAGTTTCAACATATGGGATACTTGAACGAATTTTAGGTAATACAAAATTAAGAATCAAACTTTGAACCAAATCATTGGATTGCTCCCAGTTGGGAAAATCGCCCCCAAATGACTTAAAAATTGATTTAGTAATTTTGCGTATTCTGACTGGTCTAGCAGTTGGATTTATTAATCAAAGCTTCATTTAGTAATTTTTACGTACCACGAAAGTAGTTTGACAATTTATACAAACCTCATGGGTTTTGAAAATTACCCAAAATAATGTGTCAAAAATCCATACTCTTCCATTTCTAACCACAACAGTGGATGGTTTAATAGGTGATATATAATAATTGGTTACTTAAATTTGATATTGAAACATATTTTGAAACGGTGACACTGAAATAATCAATTGGCAATTTTAATTATAAAAATATATTTCACATATGAAATTCAATTTTCGTGAGTAATTAAAAAAAAAAAAAGGTTTTTAAATTCCCTCAGTTGGAAGATCTTTCAAATCACATACTGATGAGGCACGTATTGTACGCCAAACCCCAAGCGATTGTTTTCCGCCGGGGGTGAGCTTGAGGAAGCTTGCAATGGCGGGGGAGGATCCCGCATTAGACTTTGGAGCCAAAGTTAGTAGAGGCATAAGTAATAGTATTGTGCGTATCGACATGGGTATGTCAAACGTACCTGGCAATGGTGCATGGGTTCATTATTTATAGGCAGAAGCTAGCTTGTCCTGATGGTTGAGAAATTCAGGGGTGATGAAGATCATGCTCCCCCGAATCGTGGAGAGCGGATTGAGTGGGTAAGTGGGTCAGGGTTGACTTTGCCTCACCCTTTTTATCATGCCCCATCACTAATGGACCTTTTGCCGTAGTTGTTTAATTTGGCCCTATGTGTCTAGACCACGGGTTTGGGCCCTAAGTGTGTCGGCCACATATTTGGGCCCTGCCAAAACAGGCACATCACATATCATTTTAGGTTTTTATTTATTTACTTTTTTTTGATAACTTAATATACAATTCACTTTTGAACACCTATATACAACTCACTTTTGATGACCTATATACAATCCACTTTGGGGCACCACATTGGTGACCTCTATATCACGTTGGAGACGGGTATTGAACACTCACTATCGGGGACTTTCACACTATGTTGGGAACCACTTGTACACCACATTGAAAGACCACTATAGCACGCTTGAGATAGGAACTTACACAACATGTTTTGGATGATTTGGAAGTGATTATTGAAAGGAAGGCTTTGGAAGTACACGGGGTATTTGCACTTCACTTGGAATCTCTAGCTTGTCTAAGGGCAACACAGTATGCAATTGCAAAAGGGCGAGTATCAAAAATCATCACTGATAGTCTGGAAGTAATAAATAAATTTTGAGATGCTTCAATAGCACATAAGGAAGTACATATAATTTTAGCTGATATTAGACGATATGCGATTGCATATCCAGATATTATAATTAGAAAAGTAGACAGATCAGTTGTACATGAAGCACATATGATGGCTACGAGTGCTATTAGGCATCATGTATTTGTTTTGACTGTTTAAAATTAATGTAAAACCTTTTTTCTTTCTCCAAAAAAAAAAAAAAAAAAGAGTTAGAAAATATTTTCAATATATGAAAATTTAAAGTATTGCAACTAAGATTTATGATTCTTAAGTGCAATTGTGACTCTTAAGAATTGAAGAAATGTAACTCTTGGAAGCCCTAAAATGTTAACTTTTACGGCAACTAGGGGTGTCAAACGAGCGGGTTGGACGGGTATTAAATGTGTGTTAAGTTAATGGGTAATGGGTACCCATTATCCACTCAATAATAGTTTTAACTCAAATGGGTAATGGGTAGCTATGGGTATCCATGGGTACCCATAATACCCATTATACAAAAATGTAAGGCTTATTTAATAGTTTATTAATAAAAAAAATTTTAAATTTTTTTTAAATTTCATTTTAATTTTTTTTAAAGTGAATTTTAATTCTTTGAATATATTCTAAAATTTGAAATATTAAATTTTATATACTTTTATATTTAATTGTATGTAATTTTTTTGTCGAAACATAATTTTTAATTTTTTTTATATTTATATAAACCGTGCATGCCCCGACACCGAAACTGGGCCTAGCCCAAGCCCACCCAGCCCATTATTTTTTAAAGTGGATTTTATTGGGTTAATACCCAATGGGTTTGGGCGATTTTTGAGTTAGTGAGTTTTTTTGCCACCCCTAACGGCAACTTAAGAAGTCTATATAGTTTCAATTTGGGGTTAGTTTGCTGCAGAAAATGATCCTATAGATGCTAAAAGCAGGACGGTTTTTTGCTAAACACACGACAAAGATATACTTCCTCTGTGCTATTAGAAGAGTCCACTTTATTATTGTTTTAGTTAAACAAAGTTGACTCTTCTAATGTAACAGAAGGAGTAGTATTTTGCTTCTTTTTTCTTTTCCCCTTTTGTCCCTCCCCCATAAATTTCTCCACTCCCATTTTGACCCAATTAATTTAATTTTATAAATGTTAGTAGTTCTATACATATACTAATACTTACTTTTATAACAGGTCGAATGCTTTTCTCCATTTTTTTTTTTCAGTTTCTTTTTAGCCAAACAACTGGTTGATTAAATGGTAATTTCATGTTTTCTAATAATAAAAGCAATGAAATGGCTGATTAAGGGAAGCGACCATCATATTGTTGGGTTTTGTACTAAAGCCAATTAACTGATTGAATTTATTTTTATTGACATCAATTAAGAAACCTAAAGGGTCACACACAATATAATTAATTTCGTGGTTAAATGAGAAAATGTAATTATATGATAATTACATGGATTAATTAATTAAATTAATCTATAAGTATTTAATTAGAAAATTAATTATTTCGAATAAAGATTTGAAATAAAAGAGATTTACCTAACAGATATATAATTATACGATAAAATATATATAAGGTAGTTGTCATCCTTTAGGATAACTACTACGTTTAAATGATTACTAGATAAGATCTAGAAAATATTGATCAGGTAATTTTATTTGCTATTAATTAATAAAGCAACAGGGTCATTAATCAGATAACGACTGAATTTGCTTCCACAAGGCGTACGCTTCTTGTGTACGACAAACGATTGAGAAAATTAGTTTTTTTTTGTTGTTCTGATTATTGACAGAGCTAGCAAACCTGTTGCAGTCCATCCTGTGAGGTTCTTGAAAATTGTTCATCTTTAGAGCCCGGATACTTGTGCGGCTCTTCAATCGACAAACGCTCCATTAGATCACTGGATTTGAAACTGGAGCAGATTACTGGCCTTGGAAGCAAAGAGGTATAAATTTTTGTAAAGTATTTTATCAATAAATCTTGGCATATAAGTATGGTAGATACTTACACATATCCCAAAACCTTGATGGTTTCGAAAAAAACTCGATATAGGTAAATCTAATTTACTCCGATAAACAACGCAAGAGCTTATATCCGACCGGTCTTATGGTTTGACGGCGCAAACATCAAATTTAGCCTGGAAAATATACTATTTATGTTATGAAAACACCATGATATTAATTATATGTATATACTTTGATACATCACGTATAATTTTGATGTATCGCGATTAGATTAAAACAATAAGTATCGCCTTGTAATAAGAAGAAGAGTGAACGGCCCAAATATACCTATACTTTTCGATTGTGTCCGCTTTTGTCCTCATACTTTTTTACTTTTTTTGTAGCCAAAAATGTTCCTAAACTAATTAAAAGGGGCAAAAAATGTACTAGCACCATGACATGTGCCTCACATGTGACTTTTTCAGGGGCAAATTTGTCCTCTTCATCTTTTTCTGTTTTCTTTTTTTGTCTCCTTAAATTTCCTATATATATATATATATATTCTATTTCTCTTTTTTTTCCTCCTCAAAATAAATAAATAAATATATAGGAAATCATAAAAGTAATTTTTAATTTTTTATAATGCATGTAATTATCTTAAATATATTTTAATATATACAAAATGTAATGACATTTTATATTTTCTTAAATAAAAATAATTAAAACTATTTAATCTATAATTTTTAAAAGTAGAATATTAAAATTAAAATCTAAAAAAAATGTTGCAGTTGGGAATTTTTTTGTGTGGGACAGAGAGGAGGGGGTGCTGGGTGGGGTGGTGCTGGGCGGTGGGACTGAGAGTGGGTGACGAGGTGGTTGGGGGGGATGGGGTGTGGGGGAATCATAATAAATAAAATTACTTTTATTCCCAGTTATATATATATATATATATATATATAATATGAAAAAAAATTTAGATGCTTTTTAAAAAATACTCAAATAAATTTTAAAATATAATAATGAAATTTGCTTTATTATTTCTCTCAAAAAATTATCGTTACCCAGTTAAATATATTTATTTATTTATTTTGAGGAGAAAAAAAAAGAGAAACAGAATATATATATATAGGAAATTTAAGGAAAAAAAAAGAAAACAGAAAAAATGAAGAGGACAAAATTGCCTCTGAAAAAGTCACATGTGAGGCTCATGATGGTGTAGTACAATTTTTGGCCCCTTTTAATTAATTTATGAATATTTGTGGCTACAAAAAAAATATAAGGACAAAAGCGAATACAATCGAAAAGTCTACATATATTTTAGATTTTTCACTCTAAGAAGAAAAAGAAAATGTGTCTCAATTTTAAGCGTTAAAATACCTTATGTCGGATTGTAGAGTATCTGAATGAATAAATAAAGTAATCCTCTAGACCACTCAATAATTAATTATGCAGCAAGTGGATAGAAAATTATCTTTTGGCATCATTTGATTTTGAGTTCAAAACGGCAACTTCATCTCTCTCTCTTGTTCCCTCACTCATTGGTTTCACCATTCTTGTTACAGATGGATTTGACTTAAGGCTCTAATCGATCTATCTTGGAATTTCTATTTACACAGTTCCATCTGTAAATTACAAGTCTTTTTATCAACAAGGTACGCTTTCTTTTTCTTTTTTTTCTTTTTTTGTGTAAATTAATCTGTATTTCCTCACTCATTGGTTTTCAACTTTTCATCATTCTTTCACTTCAGAAACACTTCGTACAGATTTGAGTTAAGGCTCAAATAGATCTTCGGATTTCTATTTCTGCAAATTACAAGTCCTTTAATGATCAACAATTAAGGTATGCTTTCTTTTTTGTATAAATCGATCTCACAGCCATTTTTTTTTTATGATTATTGTTTCCGGAAATAGTCAAAGGTAGATCATTCTAAATATAAATAATTGCAAGTTATTGGTTCGATTTTTTGCACTTGATAATATGGATAATCAATCCCTCATTTTAAATTTCAAAAAAATATATAAAAAAAGAAATCGATCTCATTGCTTTCCCATAGTTTATGTTCTTTCACTTCAGCTGCTTAATTAATTTAACTGCTACATGTTTACAAGTTATTGTGTCATGTGCTTTTAATAATATATAATATGTTTCTCCTGATCTTACTATCTCGATCAACAAACCAGTTGGGATGTAAAAGAAATGAGTAATTTCTATTTCTGTAAATCTAAAGCTGCGAATCATTAATTAAAGAGATTATAAATTTGCCAAATGAATATGGAAACCCATTACATTAAATGTTTATTTATGTGATTGCTTATTTGGAGACAATATGAACAAAACATAAGCAAAAACAAGAACAGGTTCATTTGTCAAATGGAACCTGTAAAAAATTATTTAAAAAAAAAAAAATCTTGCATGTGACTACATTGCTGGGGTGCTTTTTAAGTCTTCTCACTCTTGCTATAGTATATATTTTTTTGGGGGCGGCTGCCAGTGGTTTTTTTTCTTTTTCTTTTTGTTTTGAAAGTAATAGTTTTTGGAACTTAATAATAGGTAGAAATCGAACACGTAATATTTGAATAGCTTGTTGTACGTCACAAGTGTTTGGATATTTGCTCGTTTTTGTTTTAATAATTGAGATGGGAATATAATGAGTAAGTAATACGTGTAAGGAAAAAAAATCGGCAAACATAAAATAATTTACAAAACAAATTGCAAAATAATAGTCAAACAATTAAAGAGTTAGGAATAGAAAAGGCGCCGCTTGTGATGACACTGTGTTAAGAAGAGATACGTCCTCTCCTCACGAAGTTTGACAGTGTTTTGTTTCTTCACATTACAACAATCAATAGAGCAATTTGGGTGATATTGAGATCTCCTTTACAACGAATTGATCACCATGGACATTTGCCCAACAGTAAATAAATTTATAAAGTATTTTTTTCCTTTCAAGAAGAGGATAGTATGGATTTGTTTTTTGTCGAATGTCGAAAACTATTGAAATGGTGTTCAAAACAAAATTGTTGGGCTTGTTTTTGAGACAGATCAAAGTAATATATATATTTATATATAAAAGCCTGCCCCAAAGGCAAGGGAAGCATGACGGACGGCTCAGTGCCCAAAACTTAGAAGGACCCAAAATTATTATTGTATATTATTATGTAGTATTATAATTAGTTTCTAAAATTTTAATTTTAGGTTCAACTAGTTTTAGTTTTCAAAAATTTTAGTCTTAAGTCCAAATTAATATTTATATGGAAGGTGGTAATTAAAAGTGGACCTTTCTTTTTTTCTCTCTCTCTTTTTTTTTTCTTTTTCTTTTTCGTTTTCTCCCAGTAGAGAGCCAAAAGTATTTTTTTTTTCATATGAAATTTATTATACTTGTTTTTTGGATGAAAATTTGAATGCACTTTTCTTTTCAGCCCAAAACTTCATTCTCTTCCGTCTTCTTCCCAAAAATAAAGAAATTACTTAGGGGCTCTTCATATTGTTTTGCCCCGGGCTTTGTAAGTATAAGAACCAACCCTACACTGTAATGTTAAGTCATGCCTTTACGGTTGCCTGGGAAATTAAATATTAAATATTATTAATTTTAAACAAGAATTAACAAAAATAAATAAATAAATATATATGGGTCTTGGTTTTTCACAATTTTAGTTTTGTTATTTTACTTGCAAAAAAAAGAATATTAATTAAGAAAAAAAACAAAATATATTGCTCCCACTAGAGAATATCACTCCTTAAAGTCTGGCTCGGCGAAGACGGAGATAGAGAAAAATAAATAAATAAAAAATCCTTGTAAGACAAAAGAAACGCAAACCGACAATGGAAAAACTCAAATTCATTCGATGGCGGATGGGGTAATTCTGTAAATCTGCTGAAGGGTTGTAAGGGCTGCAGGGAGTTTGGATGCCGAACCTATAAATGAGATGGAAATCGTGAGGAGGGTTCCGGAACTTTATCCGAAAGTAAGTTTTGGCTATCAAGTTAATTAATACATTCATTTTTTTCTATAAATTGCACATTTTTTTTTATTATTTTTTCTTATTTTTATTTTTATAAATTGTACATTTCTGATCACAATGTTGCAACATCTATTGGTACACATTTTACATCTACAATTAAGTGTTTATTAATTGAATATGAAATAATGCCCTTTTTATGCAACTAGCCATAATAATTTTCTCAAATCGTAATGCATAAAAGTTAAGGTGCATTCTCAAATCACTACTGCAAAATTACCCAAGGGAGGCGCCTCTTTGGAGGCACCCGCCTCCAAAGAGGCCAGCAACGCTTTTGGAGAAGGGTGCAACATTCACCCGCCTCCCATACTATTGGAGGCGGGTGAATGTTGCACCCGCCTCCAAAAGCACTGCATCAGCCTCCAATAGATTAATTTATTGGAGGCGGATGCATGCTGCACCCGCCTCCAAAGCTTATGGAGGCGGGGCAACATGCACCCTCCTCCAATAATTTAATCTATTGGAGGCGGCTGCAATTTTGCACCCGCCTCCAAAGTTTTTTTACCCGCTCAAAAGTATTTCGTCAATTTTTATAGTGTTTCGAAAATTTTCGATCTGATGAAAATTAAAAATAATTTAATTAGTAGGTAATAAAAATCACAAAGTGTAGAAAGAAATATATAAATATATCATTTCGATTTTAACTTTAAATACATAAGTATATGTAGATAGTGGTAAATTTAAGTGCAAGAGTTAAGTGATTCTGCAGGCGCGAGTTCGATTCCTAACGAAGACATAAATTGAAAAAAAAAATTTTAACTAAAAAATCCAACACTTAAAAAAAAAAAATTTTGATATTGGAGGCGGGTGATCTATGCACCTGCCTCCAATAACTAGTGCACCCGCCTCCAATAACTAATTATTGGAGGCGGGTGATCTATATGCCCACCTCCAATAACTAGATATGGGGAGGCGAGTGCGGGCCCTCCAAAGGGAGGCGCCCGAGTCGCAGCACCCGCCTCCTAATAGGCTTAGGACCCGCTCCCTTCTTCCTTTTTGCCATAGTGAATCGTACACATTCTAAAATTTTGTCCCTATATGGCTTTTTTTCTACTTTTTCTTAAGTGTAGCTACCATTCATCCTACAAGCCTTCAAATTGCTTTCGCCCCGGACCCTGGCTCACCCCCAGCCCACCCTTGACCCAACCCACTTGACCCCGAACGCCCCCAGCTCTACCCTGAGCTCGACCTTGGTACAGGTCCCTCCCCGACCTGACACTGGACCTACCCTACCCTCGCCCCCGCCTCGCCTCGAACTCGCCCCGGTCCCCGACCCTGACACAGCCACCGACTTACCTCATCCCCAGCCCCTTCTCTTATTTGACCTCGCCCATAGCCGGCCTCTGACCTGACATCGGCCTCGTCCCTGACCACAGCCGACCCCGGCCCACCAGAAAAAAAATTTATAAACAGTAAACATAATCTTTATATAATTACATGTATTAAACATAACTTTAAAATGGTTTTGCAAAATGCTAGTCCAAACATATTTGAAACTATTTTTAACTCTAAAACGTTTGAGTGAACTGCCCAAAATGTCACATAACTTTCTCACCACGTCCGATTTGATAAATAAATTTTTTTTTCTCACAAATGTCAACATACTTTAAAAACGGGCCAAATATGTCATATTTGGGGTTTTGGCCGTTAATCTTGACGGAATGTCCGTCGCATTCTTATCATGTGCTATTTTTAAGGGTATTTTTGTCCATTACTATTCATTTGTAAATTTTTTTTTCCTTCTTCCCCAACTTTACTATTCATCACCTTCCCCAAAATTTGTCCTTCCTCCTCCGCCGCGTCGGCATCCCTCTCGCCTCCCCTCCTCTCCTTTGAGCATCATCGTCCTTTCATTCACACTGAATCTTGTTCCATTTTTTCATTTTCAACCATAGGGAATCTAAATTCTGGTGAAAGAAATCCTACCAAATCCAAATTAATTTCAAACTTGGTATAACTCAAACCAAACTTCTTGTTCTGCCTCAAATCTTGCACTAAAATCCTCATTCATTACCTCTTAAAGGGATAAAAAATATTTTTTTAATAATGGACAAAAATACCCTTAATATGTAGCACATGAAATGCGCATGAGGAATATCCTGTTAAGACTAACGGTGAAAACGCAAAAATGACATTTTTGGCATGCTTTGAAAAGTATGATGACATTTGTGGAAAATAAAAAAGTTAAGTTACCAAAGCAAACATGGTAGGAAAGTATGGTGACATTTTGGGCAGTTCACTCAAAACGTTTTTTAAAAGTACTTCTTCAAATACATATTTTTTAAGAAAAAACTTCAAAAACATATTTTATAAAAATGTTTTTGAAATAATTGTTTAAACGGAGCCAAATTATTTGAGGATTAAAAAATATTACAAACTTGTAAGACATTTCCATTTGTTTTGATATTTTTAGGGAAAATTTTCACTTTTTTTTTAAATTTTTAATTAAAAAGACCTTTTTAATCAAATATTCTTATTTTTTCTTAAATTCAAAATTCCTACCCACAATTTCAAAAGTAACATCATCATTACTCTTTTTTTACATAATTTCCATAAAACAATTCCCTAAATTTTTTTTTCTAACCCTAATTTTTTTTTTTTCTAATTGAGTTTCAAAACAAACAGAGACTTATTTTTTTAACTTATCTGCCTTTGGTAAACATTGACCTGCGTAGAGTACCCATTTAGTTTTTAGGCCTTGTTTGGTAATAAACTTTTTTACAATTTTAATTCACATTTTTATATTCCAAATATAATTTAATATTTTAAAAATCACAATTCAAATCAAGATTTGAATCCAACCTTATTACCAAACGGGGCCTTGGCTCCGTTCCTTTTCATTCATTTATAGGAAATCACCACTTTTTGAAACAAAAAAGTTATACGAAAAAAAACTTCATTTTTACATAATTCAAATTTTAAAATTTAAATTTCCCTCTAAATTTATATTCACATTTTTTCAAAAACTAATATAATCATTACACATTTTTTACTCTATCTTACCCAATTTCCCCTAAATAATTCCCTTTAAAAAAAATTTCTTTTCAAAACCAAAATATTTTTCAAGTTGGTCACTAAAAGAACGAAGCTTGTTTTTTAACCTCTCGCTCGCCTTCAACGTCTTCTTCACCAACACAGCTTATCTCATCTCCTTGTGCGGCGGCCTCCGTCTTCATCTACTTCCTTTTCATCACAACAGTTGAAAAATCTCTCTCCTTCCTCCACATGACCCTTTCAATAATAAACTGTTGCAGTTCCTCCTTCCAATTTGATCCCAACACAAGGATGATTTAAAATTGGGGATATTATTTCTAATGGGTCTGAAGCAAAGTCTATACAAAGGCATGGAGGGAACAAATTTTGAATCCTTACAGTAATCCTTTAATGTGCAATATTAGCTAGAAGCATAACCCATCAGTAGAAAAAACCTATTCATTTAGGAAAAATGATTCTTTAAATCTACCGATGCATCCTTGCAAAAATTGAGTCTTTTTGGTTTGCGGTTCAAGAGTTTTACTCTTCCAGAACATTGTGAAGAAGCTCTTTTTAATGCTCAGATATTTTGCGGTTCTGTGATTTGTTCAGTTTTTTTGTGGGTTTATGTTTTAATGTCATAGATTGGATCCAGTGTCGCGTGTGCAACCGTGGCTGTTAGTGGAGACAGTGTCGCGTATGTCATATTAATTCATATAATTTTGTCATTGTAAATGTCATTACTTGTTATGAAATATTGTGCTGTGCCCAACCTCACATTGCTAATGTGCTTTTCCAGCTTGCTATAAATTCTCTACTGTCTGCCTATTTGTTACTTTTCCTTCTGTTCCATTAAAATGATTAATTTGAGAAATACTTTCATGTTTTTTATCTCTATACTTTTTTAATATAATATATAATAGTTCATAATTAGTTTACACTTAAAATGTAAAGATATTCATAGAATAAGTGGTGACAAATTAGCTATTTATGTTTTGTACCTTAAAATCCAAATAAGTTGTATATGCTTGAAGTAAACCCTTCTAATGAAATAGAGGGAGTATTATTTTTGTTCAATATTGAAATTTTAAATGAGATGCTTATCTTACCTTACTTGGTGTTCTCTCTTCCTCTGCCATCTGACATTGGCGCCACAGTAATCTTTCTTACGGAACCTGGGTGCATTAGATGTCTGTTTTGAGGAGTGGGCGCATTTCGCCCGTCCAATTTATGCGCCAAAGTTGATTTACCAGCAGAGACGTAGCTGGAATCAGATGGGAAAGTTCCATTGGAATCATGGATTCTCTGAGAGCAGAGCTGAATTTTGTGTATACTTTTGTTGTTACACTCGCATGTGGTTAGTAATGATTGCAGCAGAAGAATTCAAAACATATCTTCAACAGGCTTTTATTCACAGATTCACAGGCGTCCCTTTAAATCTGAGGCTTCCAATTTGAATGATGTTTTGACCTCTTTGAATGATAAAATTGATCTTTGGAAGCTTGAGATCAGAGCAGCTTACTCAGGCTCTTTCCACTCTATCATCCCAACCTCAAACAACTTTGGCTGGTCCCATTTTTATCGCTCTCTTCAGTCAAATCTGCGTTATTTATCCGAGAAGAGTTAGATGATGGTCTAAGAAGGAAAAATCTGACTCGGATGCTCCCAGAAACGAAAAACTATTACTTTGAAGCTCCTCTGAGGCAGCAAATGAAAGCCTGGCAATCGAGTATGATTCCCTTGAATGGCTTGTCTCCAGCAGTTATTATGATTGGTCAACTTGGATAAGGATATGAGGAATTATCTTTGGAGGAATGCTTGTCCAGGTTGCTCATTTGTGTTGCTTGTGTTGGTACGATGAATCGGTGTATCAAAGCGGGCAAAAAGATGTCGCTTTGAAGTTATTAGATCTGCGGCGGCAGAAAATGGATCCAGCTACCCCAGAGTTCACAGAGATTGCTCTAGGATTCCTAGCACAGTGTGACGAGAAGTATTCAGAAATATCTGTATCCTCTTTTCTTTATCATATGCTTGATTTGGTTGACACAAGAGATATTCTTCGAAAGAGTTGGTGGTCCCTTCTACATATCTCATCAAAACTCCAGAGATGCAGGACATGGAGGTGGATAGGATTTTGGAAGGTATTAAATATGTAGTTACAGAGGCCAGCTATCTAAAAGGCAAGTTTTGGGGCGAACATAAATCTGACTTTGCAATTTTGTTTGCAAAGATTTGGTCTCTTAAGGCTAAGATTTCATCAAGAGTACTGGTGGTAACGTCCTCACATTTTCTGTGAAAGCCCATGTCCAACCCCTTCATGAGGGTGTAGATTTCTTGAAGAAATTTCCGCTCCAGCAACTAAAAATTCAGCAGAAGATCAGATATGGGAGATTATTCACGGAGTTCCTAAGCAGGTCCAATCTCTGTATCAATCCTCTCCCCGTACAGCGATAAGGACTGTTTAATTCATCACAATGTTAGCAACTCACTTTTCAAGTCTCTTGTACACATCATGCTATTAAGGCAAAGGCACTTTTACTGAAGTTCAAGTTGATGAAAGATGAAGATTTGGCGCCCCCTCTGAAGCTCCAAATTGGAATTCTTCACGAGGGCCTGTTTTCTTGATACTTTCAGACATTAATCAGCCAAAGGAGGTTACAAGGGATGAGAAGCTGATCTTGACAGATATGGAAGTAGTGGCCTCTAGAGTAATATCTCTTTGTAGAACTTTGGAAGATGAAAAAGTCAGAAAAGAAGCAGGAGAGAATTTGAAAATTCAGCTTTCTGATTTGTTAGAAAAAGTTGAGCGTTTAAAGGGAAAGCTCAAAGAGCTTTATCTTCAAACTCAAAAATTCAACGATCTACCAAGACTCCTGGATTGTGCTTCATTCAACTCCTCTTGCAAAAGTTAACAGAGGTGCTTAGCAGCGAGCATGATTCGGTAGCAAACACAACTCACCAAATTGAAGTCATTCGCAGTGATTTGGAGTTCATAGTATTGAGATTCCAGGATGTTTCTGATCAGAAGAGCGTCAAGAAGTTGGAAAGTAGAGATCTTCCTCCACAGCTTGCTGAAATCGCATATCAGGTGGAACATGTCATTGACTCCATGTTGGGTGAGAATAAGGTTGTGTGGCAGCATATTTTGTGGCTTTATCATTTATCAGAACAAATTGGACTTGTCAAAGTGCAGGTTACAGGAAAAAATGTTGACGAGGATAGAGTCGACAACGTTTCCCAAACTTGAGGCCTGTTGTGTCTCAAATTACTACTGCCACAGACAATGAAGTGATTGTTGGGTTCGATCAACAGAAAGAAAAAATAATGAATGCACTTACTCATGGTGGAAAGAAGCTAGGCATTGTGTCAATTGTTGGAATGCCAGGAATTGGAAAGACCACTTTGGCTAATGATGTGTATTGTTGTGAAAAGGTTAGGCGTCACTTCATGGTTCGGGCATGGTGCTGTGTTTCTCAGAATTATAAAGAGAGAGATTTGCTGTTTGATATTTTAAGAGACATTACCACCATCACGGATACCATCCGTGCAATGAGTAATGCAGATTTACATGAGCTGTTGTGTAAAAAGCTGAAAGGACAAAGGTACCTCATCGTTATGGATGATATATGGAGTACTAAGGCATGGGAAGATTTTAAGCTCTCATTTTCGCCAAACGACTTAAATCAAAGCAGAATTTTGTTGACAAGTCGTCTCATGGATGTGGTTTCAGATATTAGTAATGATATTCATCCTCTTCATCCACTCTCTAAGGAAGAAGCTGGAAGTTGCTACAATTAAAGATATTTGGGAAAGAAGAATGTCCTAAAGAACTATTAGAAGTTGGAAAACAAATTGCTGAAAATTGCAAAGGATTACCTCTTGCCATTGGTGCAATAGCTGGTGTTCTTGATAGGACTTATGGAAAGAGCCCAGATTTGTGGAAGAAAATTGCAGAAAGGGTAAGCTCAATGATAGTTAATGATCCAGAAACTCAGTGCAAGAAAATATTGGACCTGAGCTACAATCATTTACCAAATCATCTGAAAGTTTGCTTGCTTTATTTTGGAGCATTTCCAGAGGATAAGGACATTCTAGTTCAAAGATTACAGTGGCTCTGGATCTCTGAAGGATTTGTGAGTAAATTGGAGTCTAAAAGCTTGGAGGATCTTGCTGAGGATTACTTAATGGATCTCATTGGTAGAAGCCTAGTAATAGTGGGCAAAAGAAGATCAAATGGTAGGGTGAAGTCATGCCGAGTTCACGATGTGGTACGTGATTTGTGTTTATTGAAAGCTACAGATGACAGATTCTTGCATCAGATTTCTGCTGAAGTTGAACCCTATTCTTTTTGGCCGTTCAGATTATGGTGTTCTATATGAGCGTTTCAATGCTTCAAATTCCACAACATACCAGCAGTACCGGTTGTACTTTTGTGTGGACCGAGAACAATTTGTTGTATCAAGGCCTTCTGGTCCATTTGTCCGATCTTTATATTCTCTGCCACCACTGATACATCTTCATCCAGATGCTCCTATGACGTTTCATTCATTTCTGACAACTTTGAACGTCTCAGGATGTTGGATTTGGAATCCATTAATATGGGTAACTCCTTTGGGAATGGAATCGGATTACTTGTTGATTTGAGGTATTTAGCAGTTTGTGGTGATATGGAGTTTATTCCACCTTCTTTGTCCAAACTACAAAATCTGGTAACTTTCGTTGTGAAGGGTTTGAAGAGGAAGATTGTGCTGCCAGATACGATTTGGAGAATGAAAAATTTGAGGCATCTTCATGTAAGTACTCATGTTATCTTCACTTTGCCTGATGGCGAAAATGAAAGGTCATTTCAGTTGGATAGCTTGGTCACCCTGTCCTTGCCTTACTTTTTAATGGTGGAGGAGACCGATAAGATAATACTGAAGTTCCCCAATCTTAGAAAGCTTAAATGCGTATTTTCTAAACCAAAAGGAGTTTCCACGGATTTCTGTTGGTTTCCTGTATTGAAATCACTGCACCAGTTGGAGTCGCTCAAGATATCATACTATGGCGAGGCTATGAACAGTGGTGAACTGAACTTGCCCTCAAGTTTAAAGAAGTTGACGCTATCAAACTTCCACTTGCTTCCGAATCAAATCTCAGAAATAGGGGAATTAAAGAAGCTGGAGGTCCTCAAATTGGTTTCTTGTGTCTTTGAGGGGCCAAGTTGGGACGTGAATGAAGGGGAGTTTCCTGAGCTCAAGTACTTGGAGTTAGAGAACCCAATAACATGTCCGGTGGAATGCTGATAGTGAATCCATGCTCTCACTTCAACAGCTCGTGTTGCGAAATTGCCAACTCCTCGAGGAGGTTCCTTCAGAATTGCGAGCATCTCATCGTTGGACAAGGTTGAAGTTCAGCAATGCAAAATTTCGGTTGTTGAATCAGTCAACCAATTTAGGGATTATCGTGACAAGATCGAGATTATTACCAGTAACTCGCAGTCAGCCTAAAAATTGTGGGTGTTCATTTGGTATGGATATTAGTTTATGAGCAAGTAAGTCATTTTGAAATTAGTTTGCCGCATCACATTTCCTATTTTAAGAATATTTAGTGTTTCAACCAGATTCGAGAATGCTTCTGGAAACTGAACTAGAATGAGAGGAAAGACCTCTATCTCATATACCATTTATACATGGATAATATAACATCAAACAACACTCACCAACACTCACACTCCACCCAACCACACTCACCACTCACCAACTACACACACACCAATCACCAACTATAGGAATCAATTCTATAACACTCCCCCTCAAGCTGGAGCATAGATATCAATCATGCCCAGCTTGTTACAAATGTAGGTAACCCGAGCTACATTGAGAGCTTTAGATGTCCCCTATCTCGTTCTCTCACTCTTGATCGAGATACCACATCTTGTTTCTTGCTCTTCCATGAGACTAAATTACCACCACACAAACACACAAGAGAGAATACAAACTCTAAATGGATATACAAATCCACAACTAAACAAAGAAGAGAATATAATTTGGACAAACTTCTCTTCACAAATCTCTCGACAAATTGCACAAATGTGTATTCTGTGGTGGACAAAAGAAACAGAGAACAAAGACATTCTCAAACAAATTTGGCTCTCATCCTTGAGGGGTTGAGCTCCCCGTTGAGCTCCTTATTGTGAGTTCTCACATTTTTCCCCCCTTACTGGGGTTGAGCTGCCCAATCAGCATCTGAGAAACATTCAACATGATTCTGCCTATGAAAGGCTTCATTTGTGACATAGTAAACCCAGAAAACAGAAAAGAATAACAAGACTGCACACTTGGGCAGAGAAACAAAAGAGCTGCTCACTCGGACAGCCACGAAATAGTAAACCCAGAAAACAGAAAAGAAGAACAAGACTGCACACTTGGGTAGAGAAACAAAAGAGCTGCGCACTTGGACAGCCACGAAATAGTAAACCCAGAAAATTTCCTAGTCTCTCTGATACCATGTAAACTGAACTAGAATGAGAGGAAAGACCTCTATCTCATATACCATTTGTACATGGATATATATACATCAAACAAACTCACCAACTACAACTACACTCACCAACTATAGGAATCAATTCTATAACAGCTTCATATTGTTAATTATTGGTATACTTGACTATTAAGTTTACTTGGCTCATTTTGTTAGTCATGTCTTCATTCCATTAAATCTGTTCTGCTCTTCTCTTTCCTGCATAAAGGTAGATGCCCTAAAACAAAATTCCCTGCAATACCCCCTCTCTCCCCTAAAAGCCCCTTTCTTAAGCTTTTTCCATTGCTAAGGAAGGTTTGGCGATCCCCATAGTGAGATTTTGTTGAGGCCTTCTTCTTGTTCATGTTTAACTGTTGAAAATGGAGATAATTATTGTGAGCACTTTTCTTTTATTTATTATTCGTATTATTTTTCCGGGTTGAAATCCTCTTCTTCTTGTTCATGCATGTTTTTCTACAATCAGCATTCATTCTATCTGAATGTGAATGTTGCAAAAATGAGCAAGGTGCAATTTGAGTGAGCTGGTACCTACGGATTCTACAAAAGAACTATTTTCTAACAAAGAAGAAATTCGTGTCTTGTACTTGTGAGTTAAAGAGGATCATTCCTTATGTTTCATAGGTGTCTTAATGCATGTGTTACATGTAAATTCCAAATTAGAAAACAAACTTAAGCCTTCATATGCTGGAAAATCTTTTTGATTCTCACTTCATCCTCCCTTTGTAACTGTAAGGCATTCTTCTTTCTACTGTTTAGCTTCAGAGGACAGGATTTGGAGAATTTGGTGAGTGTACATAATCTTTCTTGAAAGCGTCATAACTATCGTTTTAAAAGAAATAGAACAAAATATAAATAAAGGATCATATATAGCTTCAGTACATGATCATGCATACTCATTAAATTAGCTTTGTATCTTATCTTGGTGAGAAACCATCTAATATTCTGTTTTATTTATTTATTTTTGTTTGGTTGCCTTTTGGCAATGAAGAATCTGGAGACATTCAGATACGGTTTTAATGAGCCAGCGGTTTTGAAGGGAGCTGTAGCCAGTTCTGTTTGACAAGGTTTCCTTCCCGGGGCTGTGTGGATTCTGCTGCATTACTAGCCTGACGCCTCCAAAGGACTTGGAAGTGATGAGATTGGGAATGGGATTGGAATTCAAGTGGTGAAAGTTGCAGTGAATCTATAGTACTTATATTGTTGACCTCCAAATTGTCTTCTGAAGCCTGGAGGTGATCCAATGTTGCATCTTATCACTCATTGGCAGTTCAAATTATTTTGTGTGTAATTTGCGTTTATGAGGTGAATGGAAGCATTTGTGTGATTTTTGCTTATGGAGAATATGCAAGGCCATTGAAGAACTTTGGTTTTGGAAGCTTTTTATTTTTGCCATAGCTTTGGCTTGTTTTATTATCAGAGTTTGTTGTTTGGTTTCAGTTCTTTTTTTCCTTTTTTTGTGTGTGAAAAACTCTATTAAACTCCTCATCTTGTTTTCCTTATTGTAGTATCCATTGATTATACTTGGTGTTGTATCTTGATACCTATAAAAAGTTAGTATATTTTTGAATTTGAACTTTTCTGGTGGAACTGAAGAAAATAAATTTATTTCGACGTAATGCTAGTACATATTCGCATTTAATTAATTGAACACACGTCAAACTAATTGATGTCATTATGTCACCAGAAAATGTCATACCAAAAAAAAACAAAAATGTATCTAAATATTTGAGATACTCCTTCAAATTTCATGCCAAATTCCTTGATTAGAAAAATGTAAAGCTGGTTCTAATTATTAATTAAATTAACAAGCATGTCCTTGGGATTTTTTTACCTTAATATTCAATTTGGTGGAAAAAATTACCAAAATAAGCAAAAAAAATTTGAAATTCCCAAACTATTGAAAACGAATTTGGGAGATTCGTTTTCAGTTGAAAACGAATCTCCAACTTCGTTTTCAACCGAACAAACCAAAAAAAAAAAAGCAAAATTATTTTGAAAACGAATTCGTTTTCAATTGAAAACGAATTCCGTGAATTCGTTTTCAATTGAAAACAAATTCATGAGAATTTTGCTTTTTTTTTGCAACGAATTCCATAATTATTTTTTCTTTTTTTGTTTTTTATTAATTTCATTAAAACCTATTTCCTCTACAATGGTTTTTAAAATGAATAAAAATAATTATATGTAAACGAATTTTTTAAAATTAAATAATTATTTTAATTGAATCGAACCGCCGTAAATAGTTTTTGAGTTGTTATAAAAAATAAAAAAGGCAAAACATAATTATATAATTGAAATTTTAATTTGTAATTCAATAAAATTTTAGAATAAGTAATTTACGGCATTTTTTGAAATACATAAATCTTCGTATAAATGAATTTGGGAAATTTATTTATATGTAAAAATTTGGTCACACATTTATGTTTTAAAAATAATGAATTTATAGCAAAATTCATGAGCTGGTACAAGTGTTGGTTAAGTACAAGGAAATAAGAAGCGAGGCATCAGGGAAACACTACTACATGACTGTATGGCGACTTACTTAGCAGACTACAATTGTCAACACTGTTGACAAAGAGTTCAGTGTAGAACTTCTAGGTTTAAATAAATAGCCAATAAGGCACTCCATGAAACAGCATGATTGCCACATAAATGCATGTACAAAATCCACCAGATCCAGAAGCTGAAAACTGATAGAACATGGACTCTCTATCATTTATTCTTAAACACTAGATCTGGTAGATACAATAAATGAATGATTGCTCACTTGCAGCTCTTCAAACCAACCAGTTTCAAATTGACAACCTCCATACAATAAGAGAATAGCATAATCTCGAAATTAGATGAAGTAAAGAAGTTAAGCAGAAAGAGAAGTAAAGGTTGTGAATAACTGATCTCGTCGTAAGGAAATGTGAAGTACATAAACGTAAGATGCCTTAATAATGGACTCAAACATAATAAAGGAAGAACATGCTCCTAATACTTAACACTCTTTCAAGTTATAACTTGATGGGAATCCACCCATAGGCGTAAAGATCTAACAAAAGAAGTTAACAGAATAAACCTTTGTAATGCTACTTTACAAAAAAACACAATCTGTAATGAATCCAACACCAATAATGCAGTAGGATTCAACATTATTAAGATCTCAATGATCATTACAAGCTGCACTAGTAAGCACGTCCCCAGAAAATTTTAGAAAATTGGCTCTCCCTTGCTGTACAAATAATCCAGATGAAAGTTCTACAAAATTTGTGGTGTTTACACCTAATTTCTAACCTCTGGAACAATGCAAGAAGAAATCTATTGCACAGCCAACCTCTGAAGATGATCCAAGAAGACCTGAAAGCTGACATCGTCGGTGAAGATGACATCTCCACGGGAGATATCAGAATTGTGTGTTGAAGAAGGGTTAAGCTTTGCTAGCAAAAAACGTGCCTCGTGTTGATGCAACACTACTCCAAGGGTACCCCATCTCCTGAGCCCAACAAGGGCTGTTTATTCCTTTAAGCATGAACACACTTTGATGATTGCTGTATGAATCTGTGTTGAATTCTTCGATTCTGATCCTCTTGGTGCCCTCATTTCGGCCTCAGAGTCGGATTCGTCACAGAGGGAAGGAAGGGATGTGGGAGAGAAGGGCTTGTTTTTTGTTTAGCAGTTGCTGTCCTGTTCTTGTATTCCTCTGCAATTTTCTCCAGAAATCTTCCCTGGGCTTCAATTTTCATCTTCAGACTCCTCTGCACCTTCATAGGGAAAATAATCAAATGGGAAACTTTCACTCGCTGAACTGATCGAACCCATGAACTCACAGTTATAAGGCTCTCCCCGAACTGAAATGATCTCAGAAAAACTTAAAACGTACCTCGTTTTGATCACTCAGGCGCTTCTGCACTTCTCTTTGCATTTGCAGGGCTTCGTGAAGTTGAGCTCCTCTGTAGAAAGATATGAAAATGGAAAAAATTAAAAATTTATGCAGATTTGAAAGAATTTACAAAGGGTTCTTCTTCTTCTTCTTCAATTGATTCATGTTTCACTCACGATGTTGCGCTGAAGTTTGGCAATATCTCCGATATGCTTCTTCTTTCAAACCTACTCCCTCCTGAAAAACCACGATATACATAACTATGACACCATTTATTCTTTTTTTTTTTTTTTTTCCATTTTCATGTCTATGATTCATCACTTATGATCTTGAAAATATAACTATAAAGCAATGCAATAATGATAATTAGTTAAACTTGGACATTATCAATTAGGAAATTAATCAAATTATGATGTCAACTGGAGCCTGTATCCAATAGGATAATGGTAAACTAGATACGATGACCGCAATACCTTTAAACGGATATCTACAGTTTTGCATGATGAAATTGAGATTATAAAAACCCAGAACTTTTAGCATTATTCTTTTGTTGTTTCGTGGTCAGACTTTTGTTGGAAATGGACCTTATAATAATCAATGGGAAGCTGATAAATACACAATTCGGTGGCACAAAAATTTGCCACAATTCGGTGTAGTTGTCTTTTTCCTAATCCATTATACGCATTACACAAGTAAATGCTATGTTGCATGCACAATATGATTCTGAAGCGAATATTGTGAAATCAAAACTGGACTTCACGAACGAAAACAAAGAATATTTTGAAACTGGACTCTTCTAGTGGAACTGAGAGAGAGTAACACTTACTGTCGGGGCCGCCAAGCTGATTAACAGCCTTCTGAAACATAGTGTGAAGTTCTTGAGTCCATTTCAGCCTCTCTCTTAGACGAGCTATCCGCGCGATTCTGCCCCATGCGATGCGACTTGACCTCAACAATCCCAACTCCTCTTCCTAACGCAGAGAAACTTGAGCCCTGAGATGAGAGAAAGCTGTCAAATGACAAAAACACGCAAGAAAAGTGTATGATGTTTATGTAGATGATGGTAAGAACGAAGGAGGGGTAGGTGAGATGCTGTGAATTGTCTGCATTTTTCGGAACAAACCAAGTACCCATAGACTTTATAGTCCCTCCCTAGTTTACATCACTAGGACGAAGAAATCTATGCTTGTAGATCACAACAAGAACAACATGAATCTGAATTTCGCATGCCCAAATCCAAATCAAATCAAATATAATCTAATCTACGAAAACCATTCTTCTTGTCAGAAGAGATACTATCTGGCGTTTACTATTGGTGCCTTGACGCCAACAAGATCTTCTCAAATTTTGAGGATCCTATAAATATTTGCTTTCTTCATCACATCCAACTTGTTGATGATGCCCACTTCTAAAAGCCTTATAAACTATAATTTGACCCAGTAGACCAATCTTTCTTTGGATCTTCTGCTACTTAGGAAGAACACTTGCACAAGGAACGAACTCTTTATTAAATAATATAACTATATAAGACAATATAAGCAACAAAAGCAGCCATGAACTGAGAAGAATATCTATATCAAATGAATATCAAGAGATTAAGAGATTTCCATATATATATATATATATATATATATATATATAACAAGCATTGGAGCACATATTTTTTAATGAACTGGGAAGAATGTACAGAGCTATTCATATTACTTCAAAGGTGATAAAACTAGTATACATCATATCGAATAGACACAAAAGTTATAATATTATACTATTCCCTAATAACATCTTAATCAACACATTCATTGAATATCATATATCTAACATCATAAACTATCATATCAATAATTATAATCATCTAAGGCGATTTCCAGAGGGTGATGATGAGGCATGAACTTCAACTTTCAAATTAATGCTCTCGACCAAAGTCTGCCTTGGTCATAAAAATTTACCTAACTCTACAAAATTTGTTCATATAGTTTCATAAATCATTAATTAAATTTTGACTATATACAGATTATTTTGACAAACTTAAACCATGAAATGAAACACAAAAAATAATAATAATTAAAAAAATTGGGCAAAAATTTTTATTTTATTTTTTCTTTTTTGAGGTGGCCTTATCCGATTCACATATGCGACCACATTGTACTGTTTATGTTCACGTGTTTTTTTTTTTTTTGTCTTAGTTTAAAGTTAAAAATTAATAGTACCAGTGAGTAGGAGGACGCCACAGATCAGCGGAAATGGCGATAGACTGGTGTATACATACAGCTCTCGGCATACTTCACAAGATCTTTCGGGCGAGGCAGGAGGCGTGTAGCTAGACCTGAAAAACCATTAACAAGATGATGATGATGATGCAAGTGTTAGTTCAACCAATGAAACAGGGAAATCCAAGCTTTCAAGGGACTCACTCACCTAGTTCATATGCCTTTGCTGCTACATTAGCTGCAATGTGTGCTGATATTTTTCGGATGCAAGTGAAGGGTGGATAGATGAGTCCTTTCTCATAGTTTTCGTCCGTGACTTGAAAAGGTCTAAGAATACAGAATTATGCATCATTAACATGTCAAAGTCAATAAACTGTCTCCCTAACAGTATACATTGAAGAAATGTAATAACAAAAAGCTGGACCTGAGAAGATGGAAACTGAGAATCAGAAGCAGAAAACTTACATATACGACCCTGCAAATCATTTAACCAGAGTTCGTATTATGAGCAACTATATCACCTCCCAAAATCTCAAAAAAGAAAAATGGCTCCAAAAAAATCCAACTCTATTATGTGAAATGAACAGGGCTCACCAGGTAGACCATTTAGAGCATTGAAACAAAGGCAAGTATCCTCCACCAGCACTGGTCCATTCACCTTCTCATTCCATTGAGAAACAGAATTCAAGGGCACACAAAAAAATATCAGAAATATCAGAAACGTGAGTGCCACCACATGGGCATAACAACAACAAAATCTTAGGGTACCTTGTGTATACTTTGGGTTTGTCTTAGGGTTATGAACTTGTGCCAAACAACAACAAAATCGTAGGCTACCTTGTGCCACCCAAAAAAATGTGAAGAACAACAAATACAAAACAAATTATACACAAGTTCATAGCCCTAAGACAAACCTCAGGCAAATTCCAAGCAAAATGGCAGTGGATACGTCCCAAATTGAGCTGTTAAGGCCGGAATTTGGGTACCTTCCAGAAATCCCCAAAATCTAGGGTTACTTCTACACCCTCCTTCGTTTTCCGGTCAACTGTCCGTCGATCCGGCGAGTTCGCGAGCGTCAGCGACGTGGATTGGGTTCGCCTGGAACGGAAAGGGGCGCGCCGGTCAGTTAGTCGTGGTCGGAGTGTGTGGGTCGCCGTTTATGACCTTCAGCGTTCGGTTGCTCTGTTTTTCTGCTGCTGCCAATTTTCACGCAGCATTTTATATGTTTTTTTTTTTCATCACAGATTCGTTTTCCATGTATTTAAATTTTTTTTTCTTTTTTTAAAATCCTTAGAAAACGAATTTCCGAGATTCGTTTTTCACCCTTTTTTTTTTTTTTAAATTTTTTTTCCCTCCCGGATCTTACCGAAAACGAAGCTGCCAAATTCGTTTTTCCGGGAAAACGAATTTGCCAAATTCGTTTTCTATAGATCCGGAAAAAAAAAAAATTTTGTGCTCCTATTTGATTATTGGCGGAAAAAACCCACTTTTCAACCGTCCAACAACATTTTACCTGAATTAGTCTAGGACAAAAGAGGGCAGCCTGCCTTCCTGCGTAAGTGGATATCCTATGAGTTTAAGATACGAGTGTTTTGAAGTTCATTTATTATTTTACCTCCCAACCAATCGTGTTGCGAGTGTAGGGTTGATACAGGGGAGGCTTCGCCCCATGTCATTCCCCTTTTGTCCATCACAAGGCAATAAGAATTCTGCTAACATAATACAAAGAATCAGGGCAACAACTGAAGCAACAGTTTTAACTGTGTAAAAGCTATCACTTGCAAAGGTTTAACATTCTCTTATTCTGCCTTAATAGTCCCCTAGAATTTTTTGCATTTTGTTAACATAGAAGGGTTAAATTATCCATATTTTATAAATGTCGATAACATATTTTGACCCAACATATAATATTGGGCACTTATTAACTTGCAGGGTAAAACATTATGGAGTAAAATAAAATTTTCTCCTATTTTTGTATTGCTTGATGGTAAAGGAATGAATTTGATGGTGGGGCTCTTTAAAATAAGGCTGCTGATATTGCCAAAGCAATAATTAGTTGTCAGAGCATTTTTTTCCTACTTTTGCTATAATGCCCTTAACTGTTTCAATTTTCTCATCACTTACCCATATCCCTTCAACAATTTTACTGCGAGGGGAATTCATTCTCCAATTTTACAACAACCTTCAGGCTTCTGAATTATTGAGAATGGCTGCTTATTTTAAGTAGGAAGACCCTCTCTTCGAGGGCACTTATTAAATAAATTATTCAGCAAAAAGGGATAACTTAGCAAAAAGACCTCTCTTCTTATTTTAAATAGGAAGACCCTCTCTTCTTATTTTGCCTAGCAAGACCCTTCTTTTGATTTTGGGAAGACCATCTCTTTTTATTTTGGACAGGAAGACCCTTCTTTTAATTTTGGAAAGGAAGACTTTCTCTCCCCAATTTTTTGGGCCTCTCTTTTTCAAGTCAGCAAAACAACATAAAGCCTTTTGTTTTTTTTTTTTTAATAATGCATCTCTTCCAAATCATTACAAGTCCTCTTTTGTAATTTACATTATAAATTTTAATCTTATTTTTTACTCAATTTTATGTACTCTTTGCACAAATACCTTAACAATTTTCTCACTTTATTTTTATTTAACTCCTTTTTTCATGACAATAAATCGATAGAGTCATTAATTTTCAAAAACAAATCCATTCTACTGATTTTTATCAAAAAACTCAACAGACCTTTGCACTCATTTGCAACTATTATATTTAATTCACATAACTTTCTATCATGTGATTTAAAATTACATACAATTACACATTATTTTTAATTACAATATTAATTTATTCAGGTATCAAACTCATTCCATTTCATTTCCATTGCCCTTCTTAGCAAATAAATTTTATACATAACAATTCCAGAACATCCTACAAGAAAAAAAATCTACAATTACTGCTTCAATTTGTAAAAAATTTTAATCACAAATTTGTGAAGCTAATAAAAAAAAATTAACCGCATCCACGGCGCGTTAGCGCCGTGGCAATCCCTCCTAGTCTTGTTCAATTCCTTTTGAATCCCATTCATTTCAGCTCAGGTGTTGTTCTGCTTCATCTCTATTTGCTCTTCACCTTCATTACTAACCTCACCATCGATCAGCCCTTTTAGCTCTTGGTTTTCTGTTGAATCTTCTTGTTCCTTTCAGATCCGGTGAAGATCGATTCCCAAAGAACCAGATGGCCTCCACTGTCATTACTTGTATTGATTCTGCCTTGGATGGTGTAGAGAAGTTGCTGAAGAGGGCACGATCTTCTGACGACGACCGTGGATTGTTGAAGATAATAAGATTTAAGTTAAGGAATCTCAAAACCTTTGTTCTTTCTGCCAGGAAATTGGGCAAAGATGAAAGCTTGGAGTCTTTCTTGGAATGGATTGGAGGTACTGTTGGCAGAAATGCGGAGAAAATTCGCTCTCTTTCTCATATGAATATGGTTCGAGGGGAGATTGAATCGTTGGAGGAAGAAATAGATGAATGGTACGTCACTCTGTTTGACTACACTCCGCGGCAATCAACTTCTCTCACAACTCATCGAGTCTTGGAAATCCTTAGTTCCATCTTGGAGAGCCTAGTGGATATTTACGATTTCAGGTCGATATTTTTTCACATTGAGATTTTAGGACAAGCATTGGAAACCTTGCGTGAGCAGCTGGAATTCTTGAAAAGTCTCCTTTTCTTTGTTTTACAAAGGAGTGGCATGGACGATTTGCTGGCACACACTGAAGCTGTTGCTTTGAGTGCTGCATATCTCCTTTTCGCATGTAAAGTTGACAAGCTTGATGAAGAAAAGCGCAGAGGGATGCAATTTCAGATTTCAGCATTGCTACAAAGGATCAAGCCTATTAGTCCTCAGGTCTGTGAAACTTACCCTCAAGTCCTTATAAGTAGCTCAAAGTTGTCTAGAGGACCATTGGATGCTGTTGGGATGAATTTGTTCCTTGATTCTCTCGTATCTAATCTTTGGGAGATTCTACAATTCAATGCTACTAATTGTATGGAGTATGAATTGCAAGAGCTATATGAAGGACTTCGATCCTTGAGAACTATCCTGAAGCCAAATGACTTTGACATTGGAGAGGTGGTATGTGATGCTGGAGTCTTTATTTGCTCTCTGTACCAGGCAGACCCACCACTTGGGCTTCAGAGTTTGTTACAAAAATCAAGATTGTTCTGGCCAAAGACACACCAGAAGTACCAATATCCAGCTTTTTCATGAGGAATGAACAGTTGGGTTTTGTCGATATTTTGTTAAAAAAATTGATGGAGCTGATAAGTTCTGAAGCTGTACCAACTACCAGGAGTCGTCTTCAAACCATCCAAGAGGAACTTGCCTTCTCCAGATCTTTCTTGGGGGAAATTGTGGAGTTATGCAATGAACAGGAGGAACTCCGATCTGTTTGGGGTTGTGTTCTTAAAGTGGCATACCAGATAGAGCGTCTCATTAAACACCTTGTGGTGGTGACTCTTTTCCAATATTATTTGGTTCCATCGAAAAGGACATTACCAACATTAAGGCAGATGTGAAGATTATTCATGAAAAGAGACGAGACATCAAAGTCAATCAAGTAACTACGATTTGCAGTCAAGGGTGGTCACCACAAATAATTCCCACAATACCAGATGATTTTGTTGGTCTCTGTGATGAGGCTCGTTCATTTCGGGAAAGACTCACGCGGGGATCACGGAGTTTGCGAATCGTTTCCATTGTAGGCATGCCGGGGATAGGTAAGACCACTTTGGCTGTGAGAGTTTACAATGATCTCTCAGTTATGCGCAATTTTCTTATTCGTGCATGGTGTTGTATTTCACAACAAGTGGACAAAAAGAAAGTGTTACTTGATCTTTTAAGTCAAATTGAGTATACGAGAGATTTTGAGAAGACTGAGCAAGATTTAGAACGACGGTTAAGATTAGTTTGGAAGGAAGAAGATATCTCATTGTTTTGGATGATGTATGGGACACTGAAGCTTGGAATATATTGAAAAATTCATTCCCGGATGATGGTGTTGGAAGTAGAATTCTTTTGACAAGTCGTCATCTTGATGTTGTTCCTCGTAATATGCTCGACAGTGAACCTGAGCTTCTTCGATATCTCAGTGGACAAGAGAGTCTGGAGTTATTGCAGAAAAAGTTACTCCGTGGACATAATGATTTGCCTTCTTCATTTTATGAACTTGGGATGCAAATTGATAACATTTGTAAGGGATTACATCTGGCAATTGTTGTTATTGCTGGCATTCTAGCAAGAACAGAGCAACATTCTTGGAAGGGAATTCTAGATAGTATAAGCTCGGACGGTGGATGGATTCCAGAAGATTGCAAGTACACATTGGAGCTGAGTTACAAACATTTACCAGATTTTTTAAAGCCATGCTTTCTCTATTTTGCTACATTTCCAAGGGACCGAGAGGTTCCAGTGAGGAAGTTGCTTCATTTATGGATGGCTGAAGGATTTGTTCGGAAAGATTTGGAGAGGAGCCCTGAAGATGTTGCTGAAAGTTATCTACAAGATTTAATTGGCAGAAGCTTAATTATGGTTTCCAAACAAACATCCAACGGTGGAGTCAA
Source organism: Leptodermis oblonga (assembly GCA_016801395.1). NCBI lineage: Eukaryota > Viridiplantae > Streptophyta > Magnoliopsida > Gentianales > Rubiaceae > Leptodermis > Leptodermis oblonga. The sequence continues at coordinate 38,343,145 of CM028754.1, read as the reverse complement.
AACATGCCGCATTCATAACTTGCTTCATAATTATTGTATACATAAAGTCAAGGATGATGAAATTTTTTTCATATTCTGAATGGGTATGATGAGCTTTTGGCATTTAATGAGCAGCCCAGCCTTTGGAGGCTATCCATTGACTCTAAGCCAGAGCATTTGAAAGAGTCGAAGCTGTTTTGCCCTCATGCACGTTCTCTACTTTTCAAGTCCTCTAAAGAAACAACAAGTGACAAGGAGAAGAATTTTGGCTGGATGTCTCATTCCTGATTCACACCTTCAAACTTGTGACAGTTTTGGATTTAGAGCATATTAATATAGGCTCTGTGCTTCCAAGTGAAATAGAACTGCTGGTTCAGTTGGTCTTTTTGGCAATCCTAGGCGAGTTGAGGCGCATCCCACCAACGATAGCTAAGCTCTCGAATTTGGAAACTTTCATTGTGGATCCAGGAACAGAAATAGTTTCATTGCCGGACAATCTCTGGGAGTTATGGAAATTGAAGTATCTTTACATAAGGAGCTCGGTTTCTTCTGGTGGTGGTAGTTTGCCCACAACAGATCTTGAAGACTCATCCATTTCACATGGGTTGGAGAGGTTTTCTGGTGCAGTTATTCCTTCTTGGGGCAGCATGGAAAGACTACTTAGGAAGTTTCCAAAGCTTCGTAAGTTGAAATGCAGACAAGGTAAGGATGATACAGAAGAAAACCTTGGCAGGATTGTGTCTCTGGACTTTTTGAGTCAACTAGAATCACTTCATTTGTCATGTTTTGATGGACTTGCGTTTGAGTTTAGTCTGCCTGCAAATTTGAAAAAAAGTGATACTGTCTGGCTTCCACTTGCATTGGAGGAAGATTTCAGCCATTGGTAACATGCCAAATCTTGAAGTCCTCATATTACTTGATGTATCCTTCTCGCGGAAAACATGGGAAATGAAAGAGGAGAATTCAAGAAACTTTGATTCTTGAAATTGAGTTCCTTTGGTCTTGTCAAGTGGATAGATACTGATGATCAGTTTTGACTGTCTGAAGAAGTTGGTATTAGAGGGATGTGGACATTTGGAAGAGATGCCTTCTTCCATAGGTTTCGTTCCAACCGTTAAATTGATTGAGGTTCATAATTGCTCTATGGCTGTAGTTGAAATGGTGAAAATATTCAGGAAGAACAGATGGAATGGGGTAATTCGGATCTGTGTGTACTTGTTGAGTCATAGAGTCCTTTAGTGCATTTGTATGTCTTTTGGAAATGAATCTTTGACATTTCATGTTATGTATTTTATCTCAACATATAATTTGATTGATGTTGGAGCTTTTTTTTCATTCATTATCAAAAGCAAGTGAGTTCTCAATCAATTCCCATTACTTTTCAATCTTGTTCTTGTGTGGACATATTCCTGCATATGTGGACATATTCACTAGTTCAAAATACCAATGTCTTTTCACATTCATTTATTATTTTACTTCCGAAACACCTATGTCAAAATAAATGGTTCAGGGAATTCGAGCTCGATACTACTAAGTTTGATCAACAAACCATATTTACTACAACTTTAAGACAAGTCAAGTTTATTTATTATTTTATTTTCAAAATATTCATGTTTTGAAGTTGTAGTACAGGGGAGCATAACTCACTGTGATTGCTTAGAAGTCGTTTTGTTATTTTCCAAAACCAGATTCACAAGTGCAGTTTTCTCATCCTCTCTACAAGAAAACATGATTTTTTAGACAAAATTTTGTGACAGTATGAAAAAAATCGTTTCAAATACTAAAAATTTGAGGCGATTCTAACAACTGTCTCAATTTTTTTTAAGACATCTAAATTGAGACGATTTTGAAATGTTGTCTCAAATACAACTACTTATAACACTTATTTGAGACATTAAAATCTATTGTCTCAAGTGTAATGAATTAAGACGCTTACTTAGGACGATTTAAAGATTGTCTCAAGTTATACTAATTATACGTTTATTTGAAACTAAAAAATATGGCCACACAAATAAGTAATTAAAACACTTATTTAAAATAATATAAAAAAAATAGCCTCGAGTGCATCAAAAAATTTAAACTTTGATACAATAATGAAGAAAAATGTAAGGTTCTGTTCATTTAAATTCCTTTATATGAAAATCGCTACTTTTTTCTTAAAAACATTAACATAATGAAACCTTTTCATTTTTTACAAATTTTAAATTTTCCTCCAATTCTTTACTTATTTTTTCAAAAAATAACAGAATAATTACATTTTTTTCTTTCTCTTACACAATTTTCCAGAAAAGAATTCTCTCCAAAAAAGTTTCTTTTCCAACTGAAAAAATTTCTCAATTTCATCACTAAAAGAACAAAACATAAATAAGGTATGCATAATACTCCCACTCAAAGTGTCTACTTTCAAAAAAAATTATTGTCCCATTTAAAGAGTCCACTTTGATTTTTTTTTTTTACACTATATATCTTCAATAATATAACAATGTGATGTAAAATTAGTTATTTTATGTTATTGTATCTCACAATCCATAATAAATTATACACTTTTCAAAGTGGATTCTTTGAGCAAGATGGATGAAGTAATAATTAATTTTCATTTTGTAAATCAGATTTTAGTTAACAACCATTTAATATATATCTACAAATATTAATATTGAATGGTAATACATTTTTCTCTTGTAATATTAATGTAAATTTACTATTCTATGTGATCGTTATTTTCAAAATTATTTTAGACTTGCAACTGAACATACATATATTAAAATTTTAATTTTAATTAAATGATATATAATTAGATATCAAAAAATTTATTAGAAAAATTAAAATTTAAAATAAGTGAAGAGAAAATTTTTCTTTTATTTATTTATTTTTTGTATTTTTCGATAGAAGGGGGTTGTTAAATATTTAAATTAATATACAAACCATCAATGAAAATCAATTGTTTACTTCATTTGTAATTTGTAATTTTTTTTTTCTTAGACAGTAAAACCGATTTCATGCATTTACCTCAAAATTCCTCATCACATTAAAACTGCTTAAGGGATTTTCGGGCTCACATAACTTTCTTCCCAAATGTCTCTCACAATCCCCGAATTCGACTCAACCAATTCATACCCTAGTCTGCCTTGATCTCCATCGCCACATAAACTTCCCAGGCTCTCAGCTCCTAGCCCAACAACCATCGAATTATTTGCTCAAAAAATTTTCCACTACCATCGAAGCTTCCTTCTCCAACTAATTATGTTGTTGTCGTCTTCGTTCCAGCAGCAGAGGTCGCATCTGCAACTCGTTTCCGGTGGAGATATGTCGAGAACCAACCAGCTTTCCATCCCAACGGTTCCTGTCAATACCACCGATTTTCTTTTCAACTTCACTCCCCAACCATTCAGTTTTAAAGACAACCAGTGATATGCAGTTAAAAGTTTGTAGGCTCTATTTTGTATAGCTCGTGATTAGATTTGGAATTGACGGCCCTAATTTTAGTTTTCAATTTTCTTTTTAAAATAAAAACACAGCTTCCCCTTTGTAATGAAATTTCATTGTGATGGATGGAACGAAAGATTTTTTTGGGGGTCGTTTAGAATCTGTTTTGCTGTATGCAAGTTCTTTATTTTCAAGGAGTAACTAACAATTCCTTGGTTGCTTTATCACTTTGCTAATTATCCTTGAAAATAAAGAACTTGCAGAGTCTAAAATATAGGAATTTCAGAGCATACATGTTATGTTTTGTTGACTATGTATCTAAACTAGAATAAAGGGAACTGAACATAATCTGTGAACAAGGTTTGGCGTGCAATTTTGCATCTCTATTTATATAGTTATCTTAAAGAAGGCAAGAAAACAGAGAAATAAGTATTTTGGAGCCCACTAATGATAATCATATTCGAACTCAATAGTTAGAACCTTATGAATGTTCAAGCTTTTGGGATCTATAACATGTTTCTCAGTTGTCAGTGTGTTGTTTATTAGTTATTTGATAGACTGTTCTGGCTTTTAAATTCTCATGAAACTAGTACTAGAATACCAAACCATAATATGTTCCTTTGTTCAAACTAATAAATTGAGTGCTTAACAGAAACTATTAATCATTGCCTGACTGTGAAACATTGTCATGATCCATCTCAGACAATTGTCTAGGCAGCTATCCTTGCAAGGGCATTGATCATGAATACCAATTACCTCACACAGCCAACATTTGAACCTTCATTTCTCCTACACCTCCAAGGACCTAGTTTTTTCAGTTGAATAGAATATTCTTCTGCCTTTTGGATGTATGGCTTGACAAGTTTTGTTCTCCTCAATACGACGTATGGCTTTATGATGTAATTTTTCCCTTTGGCATAAAACAATTGTGTAGTTGTAGGTCTTGCATGAGCATTGCACACCTTTTGTTTCTTGCTTATGTATGAATCTTTCTCTTTCCTAAAAGCAAACGTAGATAAACTTGTGCTTGAACAGGACGTTACATTTGTGCATGATGATACATGTGCTTATATTGTCCCTTAGACAAAAAATTTAATGATGAAGTTGTCTTATCTCTTTCTTGAAGCTACCTTTTCACATACAAAGGGATGCAAGGCACTATGACTTGCATATTTCCTTCTTAGTCATATAAAGTGAAGGACTTGTATTGTATCTTTACTTCGAAGACATGAACAGAAAGCCTGTTAAACTTCTTTACCAGATTTGGTTACTATTTCAGTTGAGTGTAGAGTTTAGGTTATTTCATCAATTAGGGTTAGTATACATGCTTGCGGGTCACAAAGTGGTTTCCAACCAGAGGAAGACAATGGGTTTAGTGACTTTAGTCTTCACTGTAATTTCGACTCTTAATTCAGCTATTGGTAAAATGGATCCTGCAACACTTCTCATTTCTTTTATCCATCTAGTGGAGCTAGTAACTTCAGGCATTTTTTATTTTGTTTGAATAATCAATGTTTACTTTATGCTTAAACCTGTTCATTTTGAACAATATTCTATGCACATTTAATTTTAACGCTATACGTTAAAAATCAATTTCAAGGGTGCAACAAAATGAAGGATAGAGAGATATTGACTAACAATGCAACCTCACTTCCCATTACAAGATAAAAAGGTTTGTTTGAAAACTGGTTTTCTTTTGCTGGGATATTTTTGCCTTTAGACGAGTGTTTGTAGTTGCCGGAATGTTTTTGGAGCTGCAATTGTTATTTTCTGATCCAAACATGACTCCACTGATGCTTAGGTTGGCTTGTGTGTTTTGGGCTCCACTTTTTTAATCTAGAACTTAAGAATTCTTGAATGATGTTAGTGGTTAATTTCTATAAGGTTATTGGGGCTAGAATTATGTTTTCAGGATTGAACACGACCCCCATATTAATGTTTGTGGTCTCTCTCCCATGATATTCTTGCAGACTGATAGCGATAAGTTAATTTAGGAATGAAAAAGATGGCATGTTTAGCGTATAAGTGGTTAACTTGGGAATGAAAAAGAAATGTCATTTTTCCTAATAAATTTGACTTTTACATGTTTAGCCAATATACATGGTTATGTTCATGGTGAGCTTCATTCTGCTATGATAAATAACTTTATTTAATGAATACATCCTTTGTTGAATGATGTATTTAACTAATAAAAATATATTAGTAGCCCAAAGACAAACACAAAAGTTTACTGAGCATTTAAACTATTTACAAATACTTTTTAAAAAGTTTATAAAAAATTTTGGGATTTTGTTTAGACTTTAATGAGATATATTTGTGTTGTAGTTTATACCCCACTTGGTACCAAATGATTCAGTTATTGCGTTTTTAGGGAAATGATCTATGCTTGATTATGGAATTAAAAGCAGTGATCTCAAAAAATTTGGAAGGTATTATCATAGTGCATAATATTACTTTTATAAATTCAACTCTCAGAAGTAGAAAAAGCACTAAAAAAAATGAAAAATGGCAATCAAAACATTCACGAATCATGTCCAATAATATCATGGTTGTTGACAGAGTGTATTAATGGAGGGAAGACTCCAAGTTGGAGTCTTCCTTAATCACTACTACGTACTAACCTTGTCTTCACTACTACAAAAAGGGTTTTTAATGGCGGTTTTTAAGTGCTTTTAACGGCGGTTCTTGGCCTTTTTGAACTGTCATCTATCTGGCAGCCGTAGTAAGTTAGCGGACTTTCTACGGCGGTTAGAACTGCCGTAGAAAGTGGTCACTTTCTACGGCGGTTCAAGGTTGAACCGCCGTAGAAAGTGACCACTTTCTACGGCTCTTTGGTTCTGAACCGCCGTAGAAAGTCTACACTTTATACGGCTCTTTGGTTCTGAACCGCCGTAGAAAGTCTACACTTTATATGGCTGTTTAGTTCTAAACCGCCGTAGAAAGTGGCCACTTTTTCAGACCCAAACCGCAATAAAAAGAAAAAAATTAATCTGGTTTAAAGCAAACCTGGTGCTAAAAGTTTAAATTTAATACAAATATCACCAAGATACAAATTGAAATCGCTATTATATTACAGGGGCATATCCAAAAATATTTGTACAACTATAATATGAACAAGTTTCATTAGTATCCATCAACTACAACTAATGTCCACAGTATAACTAGCGCATATTTTTCTCACAGCATCTATATTCACATTGCTTCATGGAGTGCGGTCGAGCTTGAAGTGCTGCAACATAGTTTTTGAAATTAAAAAGTAACTGAGTAGCAAAATGAAATACAGTCAATTAAGTAAGTTATGAGAAATCAAATACCTTTTCGAGTGCCAATGTGTCGGATTTCATTGCGATTTGGTACATGTAGTGCATGACATAGTAGCCACACTCCCAGTTAGACGTTTGCTTTTTATGCTAATGAATATTAGTGTACGAGTTAGAAGATCATACAATTTTATACAACACATCGTTGAGTAAAAAATTCAATAAGAACCAATTTTACCTTAACTACTATCCACTCAGGTTGCATATGCACATTTCTGGGCAATCCTAAGAAAGTTTGATAATTAAACATCACCCTATAAAAATGAAAGCGGAACGAAAATAATTAGCAACATATGTATATATGATTGGCATTAGAAATTATATATGCATTCTAACATTAGTTAATATATATAACTCACTCGTCTATAAGTATTACTGCCTCCTCTTTTTGTGGGTTTTGTAAAGAATCAAACTAGTAGACAACCTTTTCAATCGGTCTAATGGCTATAAGCATCCAATGTTCACTGCAAACCAAAAATTTAATGACCTCAAATCTTTAAATCAGTGTTTCTTAAATATTAGAGAAGCGCTTACAGTGTCACTTACCCCTGAAGATACGGCACCAGATAAATTTCTTTATTCCGATCTTTCAAGTTTCGTGTAATGTAGTGTACCCTATCTTCATATGTGTTTCCTAGGGCCGTGACATGATCAGCTGAGAGAAACCCTATCCCCTTCCGGTCATTTCTTTCAACTAAATCATGTAAAGCTCTAAAGAATTTACATTATCATGCATCATTGGTTAGTCTAGGCACATGGAATGCATACTATATATAACAATAATCAGAAATAGGTTATAAAATGAGTGGAAACTCACTTGGTGAACAATTGCATCAAACAGTTTGAGACCATGCTTTCTCTTGACAATAATTCTACGACATCCATCGAAATAGGATGATCCACACCTATGACATCTCTTGTCATTTGAAACAAGAAGCCATTGAAGTCCGAATCTTTCTCCATTCGGAGCTGTAACTCGTGCAGTGGATCAGATGTCGAAGAGGATGACATTTCAATCGGAACCGTCGCCGAAGGAGATTTTATATCATCCATAGAATTCACACGGCCTTTTTTCTTTTTCAAACATTTATCCACCTAACATATTTGAAATAACATTAAATATACAAAACGGTATTAAGTAATTCACAAATAAATGTAAGAATATACCTGTGTTACTGGATCCGGCCGAATAATTTCAATCAACTGTATAGGCCATTCCACGAAAAAGGATTGGGTAATTCCCATAGTTGCAGCCTCTTCCTCAGGAAATGGTAATGGGGCAAAGTCATCATATGAAATTTTAATTGTAACTCTCGGGCAACCTTTCCTTACCTCGCGGCCGTGGTGCTTTCTTTGCTTATAAACATTTCCTTGGCCACAAGCTTACGCCTCTTTTGCGTATCCTCAGAGATGAACAGATGACATTCACACCCGTCCTGAGATAATAGGCAAGCGAATGAACATTAATCACTATTTCCGCTAACTTAACAAACCAAGTGTAATCATGCAACCAAAGTCAAGCGTCTTTAGAAGTGACAATATGAAAGAAATTATACATTCAAATTTAATAATTAAATAAAAACCAAAATATAAATGTAAGATTTCATTATTGTAAAATAAAAATAAAAGAAAGATATTTAATATATTAAAAAAATTTATAGTTTTTTTAATTGCAGTATTATATTTTTAAAAGGAAAATATAACTTTATTTTAAAAAAATATATAAGTGTTTGAATACTTGAATACATATGCAAACCACAGTTCACGTGAATAATACTTTTTTTCTCTCTTTAAAAGAGATACATGAATAAGTGTAAAATGATATATGTGAACAATACCACTTTAAGTATCACTTTAAAAACGAACAACACAAAGAAAAAAATAAATAATAAAAAGAATTTAAAAGAAAAATAGAAAAATAAAAGTCTACCCAAAAAGAATAGCAGTGATACTCTATAGAAAAATGAAAGACATAAATGTATTTTAAGTACCTTGTATTCGTCTAAAGAACTCACATCTTCCCAGTTTGTTGCAATAGGGCTAGTCTAAACCTCAGAGGCTTTGATCGGGTCCGTAGATGAAACATGTATCATATCTAACTCAGGCAAACTTGTAGGGATAAGAGGAGAAAAATCTTGCCTACGAGTTTCTTTAGGGTATAGCGTCGGACTCACAGGGGAAACATTGCTACCATGGACCTCAAACATCTCTGGGGCCATTCCGGAGGTTTCTGGGTGCAAGCTCTGAGCTTTGGCACTATTGATGACAGTGGCTCTTAATGTATCATAGTCAGTCCCCATCTGACCACATATAAACCCAACCATCATCTTCAGATGTGTTTGACATTGATCGAGCTGTGCAATGGTTTTCTGAAGCTGTCTCTTAGTTAAATCTAGTTCATCTTTAAGCGACGGCCTTATTTTCGGGAAAACCTCTGTGATACGTGCCCTGGTAGAATGGCCGCGATAACGACCGGGGTGATCGGTCTTTCCCGTTGCAATGACAAGAATGTCATTCCTACCCTCTGCAACTTTCTCCCCTTGGGACTCGCGGGAACATAGATTTTCCTAAACGTTTTGCCAAAAATATGAAATGTAAATAGATCAATTATATATAGTTTTAAATATATGCGTAGCTTAAAGAACTGAAACATAAAAAAATGTATGGTGCAAAACTTACAATTTCAATCCCAACACGACCAGCCTCTGGCATGAAGTATTCCCCTTTTTTGTTTGTGTGAGCCTGTCTCCAAAGTAGACGCCGGCCTGGCCCTGCATAAGAATCTTCCCCTTCTTCTTCGGACTGACCGTCCTCTGAAGGCTTCTTCCCAGATGCAATCAAAGCCTCTTCTCATGCAACTGCTTCTTCAGCAGTCGGTAGCCACCGCGAGATAAATTATGGTAAAAAGAATTTAAAGTGGCATTCTTTTGCGCTATTTCACGAATTGCCTAGAGAAAAATATAATGAAAAATGATTATCCATAAACTGAGCAATTTCAAATATCCAAAAACAAGAAGGAAATCAATTTCAAAAACCCACCTGCCATTCTTCTGTTTCGCGGCTAGCATTGAATTTAATCCATGTCTCCCTAGGGAGATATTTATATTCAAGGCATGGGTCCTCACCCTTCAAGTCACCATTTACATATCTCCCTAAAAAGGATTTCCAATCTTTCCAACGTTTACCGGCATAAGAAATCCACTTGGTTTTGAGTTCTTCAGTTGACTCAAAAACAAATAATGCCTACAGTAAAAAATAGAAGTAAAAATTTAGGTAAATTTGGGTTCATTTGTATGAAGAAGAAACAAACAATGCATTATAATTTTGTGGAGTACCTGTATTTCCATCCACACTCTCTTCTTGATCTCGTCGGGAACTTTGGGCCATGATGCATATTCCATAATGTCCACTTTGCTCCGGGCCGTGAATGCTACGAATGTAATCCACTTTGTATAATAATTTTTAGGCTCATTTTTGGAATCAAACGAAATCTCAAGAGTTTTCCCCTTCATACGCATTTCCAAAAGATCGTTGTAATTTGTAGGCCCTCTACCTCTTCTAGATCTAGTAGAAGAACCATCTCCATTGCCATTTCCCTCATCACTATGCTCCTCATTGCGTTTTCTTTTTCGGGCTATTAGCTTACCTTAAACTTCATGTACATACAAAGAGAATTAAATATAACATATTTGCAATTAAAGAAAAGCTTTAATGTCAAATACAAGAATACTTGTAATGTTGAAATATAAAAGGCAATGTACATTCGCAAACTTCACTCCTAAAAATACTCTCCTTCCCTAAAACAAGAGAAATACTTTGTGCTTTTGCAATATTTCACGCTTTTCAAACAAATATAAGGGAAAGCGAAGAGGAGATAGTGATATTTGCAATACACAATTACCATTATCCAAATTAAACCAAAGGAGGTCCAAAAAAGTGGACTTATAAAGGGTACCATTGATTAAATACTACTTCACATTTCACAACCAACAACTAATGAGAACAATCATTAATTTCTAATAAAGGAAAAAGCCAAAATTTAGTGAGGAATGTAAAAGATTCAAGGAGGAGTACTTCACTCCTAAAAATACTCTCCTTCCCTAAAGCAAGAGAAATACTTTGTGATTTCGCAATAAAGAAGCTTTACATTGATGCAAAGATAGCCTCACTTTCAATATATTAGTTGCATTCATGACATTAAACCAAGGGAGGAACACACCTTCAACTCAACCACAAAGCATTACCCTCCTTTCCACTAAAGAAGAAACACTACATCGCAAAAGGTAAAACATTTAAGGAGAAGTGATATTTCAAACTCTACATTTATGAAAAAAAATCCCCCTCATCAAGGAGAACCCTCACAAAGCATATTTCACGCTCTTCAAACAAAGATAAGGGAAAGCAAAGAGTAGATAGTGATATTTGCAATACACAAGTCCCATTATCCAAATTAAACCAAAGGAAGCCCAAAAAAGTGGACTTATAAAGGGTACCATTGATAAAGTACATCACATTTCACAACCAACAACTAATGAGAATAATCATTAATTTCCACTAAAGGAAAAAACCAAAATTTAGTGAGGAAGGTAAAAGCTTCAAGGAGGAGTACTTCACTCCTAAAAAATACTCTCCTTCCCTAAAGGTACTTAGTGCTTGTGCAATAAAAAATACTTCACATTCATGCAAAGATATCTTACTTTCAACATATAAGGGGCTTTAAAGACATTAAAACAAGGGATCCCCAAAGAAAGAACCCTATAAAGATTAAATTCCACATAGTGGAATCAACAACAAAGCATTTTCCTCATTATCACTAAAGGAGGAACACTAAATCGACTAAGAACCGAAATCAAACACCAATGTTCTAAAATTAATCAAGCAAAACCGAAATCAACATTTGTGTTTCTCATATTCATACACTAAACCGGAATTGAAAGGGTACCTAATTGAAATCCCAATCAAAACCATAGGTTCTCAACTTATGTAGGACAAAACACGAAATTCAACAACCAAACCAATTCAACCAACAATCAATAAATCCAAAAGCATTCCAATCATTCATCACTAGCATTAAAACCAAATGAAGATTATATTGTGCACAAAAACCCTAGTGCAATGGTAAGCAATTACAAAATGGAAGGTAACATTGCAAAAGTTTTAAAATGCAAGCATAGAAGGTGGATAACCTTTTGTGTGCACTCCTACAACCAAGCCCGAACTATTGGAAGGGGGAAATGGAGAAATGTCGGCCGGGAAAGTGAACCCATACACAACGATCGGCTGCGATGGTCCAGCCGTACAATCGGCCCTTGCTGCAGCCGACGGGAAGAGCAAGAAAATGGCCGAGCTCGCCCGGTTGCGCCGGCAACGGGAGAAGAAGCAAAGAACCCGAACAGCCGTGAGAGAAGGTAGAGGGAAACAGGGGAGAAGCAAGGGAAAGAAGGGGAAGAGAATGAGGGAAAAGGAAAGAATTTAAGTCTAAGTTCAAATTTTTTGAACTTAGACCGGCTGGGTGGTTCAATGGCGGTTCAACCGCGAACCGCCGTTGAACCAACATCAATCAACGTGGTTCAACCGTGAACCGCCGTTGAAAATTTACTTTCAACGGCGGTTCAACCTTGAACCGCCGTAGAAGTTGTTTCAATGGCGGTTCGCGGTTGAACCGCCGTTGAATGGTCTCGGTTTTCTTGATCCGGCTTAGAATAGGGGAAAAATTGGAGCCAATTCTCGCGCGGGCATATTTTAATATTAAATTTTTTTTTCCATTTTCAAAAACTAACCCCACAATTTTGTAAATATAATATTACATATCCAATTTACATTATATTTATTAATTATGTACACAAGCTCGACTTTTATGAACCATTTCATAATTAAATTTCAAAATTTCCATTGAACCATTTGAATTTAAATTTCCCGTGCTATTACACAATAATTATAGGTCAAAGATAAAAATTAATAATTTCGTAAATTTACATGTAAGCGTCGATAAAGTAATAAGCTTCATTATCTTCCCTAAAATTTCTATTTTTTCGACTTGGGTGAACGGGATAAAATAATCAAATCCATAATTGCATTAGGTACGTACGTAGTAATATAAATATTAATGGTTAAGTGACCGAAAAAAAAAATTAAATACTTACTGGATTTCATTACCTTACATACTATATATATATATATATATATAAACATCTCCCTATTTTCTCCTTTCCCCTCTTGTACCATTTTCATTTAAATTTCCCGTGCTATTACACAATAATTATAGGTCAAAGATAAAAATTAATAAATTTCGTAAATTTACATGTAAGCGTCGATAAAGTAATAAGCTTCATTATCTTTCCTAAAATTTCTACATTTTTGACTTGGGCGAACGGGATAAAATAATCAAATCCATAAATGCATTAGGTACGTATAGTAATATAAAAATTAATGGTTAAGTGGCCGAAAAAAAAATTAAATACTTACTGGATTTCATTACCTTACATACATATATATATATATATATAAACATCTTCCGCTTTTCTCCTTTCCCCTCTTGTACATCATCCAACTCTCTCCTCTCTGCTCTCTCTTGTAAATTTCCACTACATATATAAAATGTTTTCATTTGAAGAATTGAAGACTTGAAGACAACTTTATAAGTAAGTCTTCTATGTGTATATATATATATTTTTTTTTTTGCAATTACGATAATATTAATCAAATATGTATAGTGAAAAACATTAAATTTAGTATATATGCTGCAAAATATAATGTATTTTATTTACTTGCACCGGTTGATCATGATTAAATTGCATATACAAGATTACAGGGGAACTGTGGGGAAATTAGATATTATACCAAAATCGTAAACCCTAAAACCTAAACCCTAAACCCTAGGCCAACAAATTTGAATTTAGACTGTAGCTTTATTCTACGGCGGTTCAAAAATTAACCGCCGTATAAAATACTTTCTACGGCGGTTCAAAAATAAAATTTATCTTTTTTTTTTGGTGCCAATTTTTAATATTGTATAAAATTTATCTTTTTAGTCCCACAAAATTATATAATTAAAAAAACCTTAAGTTGCCTTTGATTTTTGGTTTGACTAGGTAAAACCTGCTATAGCAAGTCTTGGTACTAAAAATACAACAAAGTATAAACATAAAATCTAAATTTGAAACTAAGTAAACTTTTAGTACCAAAGTTGGAAAAAATTTTCAATTAAGCCCCTGATGTTTACCCCAAGGTCCAGATAAGACTCTAACGTTATTTTTAAATCAAAAACACCTTTAACATTACAAAAAAGGGCCAAATAAGCCCCTCCTCTGTTAATTATCTGCCACATGAGCAAATTTGCTGACGTGGTTAAAAACCTGCTCCACGTAAGTAGACACATGATTAACAAAGCTAGCTGCTTTTTGACTGTCCATCATCTTCTTCATTCTTCCTTCTTCTTTTTTATTTTATTTTATTTCTCTTCCTTCCTTCTTCCTTCTTCACTCGAAATGCAGTAGCCCAGAAAATACAGCAAGGAACCAAACTGAACATCCCAGAAAATCTTTTCCTTCTTCCTTCTTCCTTCCCTCCCGTCGTTGTCTACGCGGCGTCGTAGAACTTCAAGCGCCTAGAACTTCAAAAAAATTTTGAACCAAAAATCGAGCTCCTGGCCGACTTGGTGTTCGGTACTGTGTCTTTTGGTGGAATTGGCCGTGACCAGAAATTAGTCATTCTCGCGCCGATTTGTTGTTCATTCTGAAGCTAATGAGCTCCTTCTAACTTGTTGGGAGGGATTTAAGCTTGGAGTGTAGCAACCATTTGGATTTGGGAGGTTTTCCAACTTTTGGGTTACTGATTTTCCAATTCTTCACCGAATTGGGTTTGTGAAAAACCTCATTGCTGAAACCAATTGGGTGCACTCTTTGCTGTGTTGTTAAAAAAAAAAGAGAGTAAATTGCAAAACACATCACTTAATTATTGACTTTTGTAAAAATTGACACTTTTCTTTAAAATACTCTTTTTTGGACACTTAATTTTTCAAAATGCTCCAAACATACTACTATGTGAAGCCATAGGTTAAGTGGCTAACAGAAGAATTTTTTCAAGGGTAAAATAGTCAATTTGCATTTTTGTCTTATAATAATTTTATTGTATATTAATATTACTAAAATAATAATTAATTTTAACATTATGATATTTAAATTTTGATATAACTATTTGTGTTTTAAATTATAATATTTTAAAGATAATTTAACACTTTATTTTACATATTTAATTTTTTAAAAATTACTCAAATTTATTTGTGTTAATTAAAAAATAAGCTGGGATCCAATGAAAAAAAAAAAAAAACAGAGGCCAATTTATAAATTCGATGAACAGTGTCGGTGGCACTGTTCATCGTCTTCCCCAATTCGATGAACAGTGCAATTCTTGTTGCTGAGTTCCGGCCAAACCCTCCTGAAACAAACAAATCTCTACCCGGAGCAACCTTTCCACGGACGAACGAAACCCATGGCTCTTATCTCCCGATATTGACCTGACGATGATTTCAGATTCAACAAACAAATCGGTGAAGAAGAACCCACCAATTTGTTCCATTACCAGATTTGGTTACCCATATCTTCCTCTTCTTGGATGATGAGAATCGGTGATACTGAACCAAGTACTCTCGATATGAAGAGTTTCCTGCAATTTTCCGAGTTGACCAACCCATCTCCAGATCTGTGTTCTTCAAACCCATTTCAAGGTCCGGCTGACCCGTTCCGGTAGTCAGAGAAAAGGCTCTACTTTTCATATATAGGTAAGCTCTGAGTTTTCCACAAACCCCAAATTACAAACCCGATTTTTCTCCAAAAATGTTCTTTTTTCCAGATCGGAAATCAAGCCATGATTGAAGAAGAAACCCAAAATACAAACTCAAAATCAGTAGAACCGATAAAGAAATCCACACCGTAAATGGAACTCATCCAAATCAGTAAATCCAAAGCTATTTGGTTGAAAGAAATTTTTTGCGCCGGAAGAGAGAGAAATTTTTTTTTTTTTCTGAAGAAGATGAATAGTGGAAGCGGAAATTTACAAATTTGCCCTCAAAAAATTCGCTCCATTAGCCATTTGATGGACAACATTGACGGAGTGGTATGTTTCGAGCAAAAATGATAGTTGTGTGATATAAAAAGAGCATTATAAAAGAAAGTGCCATGTTTTGCAAAAATATCATAGTTAAGTGATGTGTTTTGCAGTTCACTCAAAAAAAAAAATTATGTTTGCAATTCCGGCGCTTTTTTGCCTCAACCTCCGCTCTGCCGGCGACTTTCTGCTGTTCGGTTTGGTTCCTTGCTGTATTTTCTGTGTTGCTGCATTTCGGGTGAAGAAGGAAGAAGGAAAAGAAAAAAAAAAAAAAAAAAACGAAGAAGAAGGAAGAAGGAAGAAGATGATGAACATGCAGGAAGCAGTTAGCTTTGTTAACCACGTGTCCGCCTACGTGGAGCAATTTTTTAATCACATCAGCAAATTTGCTCATGTGGCAGATAGTTAACGGAGGATGGGCTTACTTGGCCCTTTTTTGTAGCGTTAGGGGTGTTTTTGATCCAAAAATTACGTTAGGGGCTTATCTGGACCTTAGGGCAAACATCAGGGCTTAATTGAACATTTTCCCACCAAAATTGCAAACATGCCAAACATTTGGTACAAAAAATGTCATTATTCCTTCCTCTCTTTTCTACGGAATTGATATTTGCAGCGACGGTTTCGATATTTGCAGCAACATTTTCTTGTGAAAAGACTTAAATGCCCTTGGGGTAAAAAAAAATTTTAAAACATTTTTATTAATTATTTTAGTTGAATTATGTTCGAATTTATTAGTAGTTTTGTCAAAATTATGAAATTTTTTACCGGAATGGGAAAGATCTGCCTGGTGGTTACTGCAAATAAGAAAGTTGGGTGGGGGGGGGGGGGGGGGGGGCAAAAGTGTCGCCGGACTCCGGCCACACTTTTGCCAAAATGTCGCCGGGCTAGCGACACTTCTGGGTTAGTGTCGCCGGACTCTGGCGACACTTTTGTCCAAAAGTGTCGCTGGCGACATTTTTGTGCAAAAGTGTCGCCGGACTCTTTTGTTTTTTTTTTTTTTTTTTTAATATTTTTTTAATGTAATTTTATTAATCATTTTACTTGTATTATGTCCGAATTTATTAGTAATTTTGTCAAAATTGTGAAATTTTTTACCGGAATGGGGAAGATCCGCCCGGTGGTTACTGCAAATATAAAAAATCTCTACTTAAGAGAGAGGGGGGGGGGACCATCGCCGGTGGCCGGCGATGGTTTTGGGTAAAACCATCTCCGGGCGACGGCGATGGTTTTCTCTCGCCCGGCGATGGTTTTACCCAAAACCATCGCCGGCCACCGGCGATGATTTTAGTTTTTATTTTTTATTTTTTAATAGTAGTATTAGGAATGAAAATTTAATTTATTTTAATTTTTTTTCAAGGGCATTTTAGTCTTTTTACAAAAAAATGTCGCTGCAAATATCATACCCCTCTAGATAAATAGACTTCGTAGAGGTCGGAGTAAATCAATATCCGTGCACACTCTAGCAACTGATGGTCGGGAGAGATTTGCTGAGGCAGAATCCTTTTTTAAAGCCCGACCTATAGAAAGCAGCCACAATTCATCATAAAACTGAAAGGGCAGCTTCGGTAGAGACACCCAAACGGGGACAATCGAGGATTCCGCAAGGGATCGAAATCCGGCATCCACTGAAGAATTCGCAAACAATAATTCCCAAAATTCAATACTCCCTTCAAAACGCAACAGTTGTAGTCCTCATCCTGTTCGAAACGAATCAGTACCTGGCGTGAGTCGATCAAACCGATGTGATATCCACCAGAAAATCCCACAGTTAGGAAATATGTTCGAAAATCTTCGAGAGAGATGCGGCCCCGAGAAAATTTTCCGATCAAAGCCCTACGCAAGGGCGCCTCCAATTCGTCCATCTCTTCATAAGTGAAGATAAGGGCTAGCTTCCCGCAGTGTTCCGTAACCGTTTTGATCGGGCGGTCTATCGGTTTTAGGGGTGGGGGCGGACGGTGCTTTGAGGCTACCACTGCTGCGTAATTGAGGGCAACCCGCTGCTGCCGGCGGCCCTCCATGGATGTTGCCGCCGTAAGAGGCGGCAGGGAGAAACCAGAAAAAATAATTGAAGACAGTGGAAAGATAAAGTAATAACTTTGTGCATAGATTAGATGCACTAGCGAAAAAAAATAGAGAGAGGTTCCACCTTCTCTCTTACATCTTTTTGGAAGATTATGATCTAAACACTGAAAGCCTTGTTTCCCGTAAATCATGTCATCTGTAGTTGGATCACAGTTTGCTTACCCATCCATCCATTTCTTTTCTTCTTCTTCCTTTTGACTTCTTTGCGAATTTCAGAATTTGATCCATTAAGCTAGCTCATGTGTTAATTGTTCTGGTCCATCTCCGTTTTCATTTCTTCTTCTGCTTGTTCCTCTGAATCCTTGATTTTCCATTCAGATCCAGATGACCTCCACTGCCATTACTTGTATTGATTCTGCCTTGGATAAGGTAGTAGAGAAGTCGCTGAAGAGGGCACGATCTTCTGCCTACTACCATGGAGTGTTGAAGATGCTGAGATTTAAGTTAAGGAATCTCAAAAACCTTTGTTCTTTGTGCCAAGAAATTGGGCAAAGAAGGAAGCTTGGAGTCTTTCTTGGAATGGATTGAAGATACTGTTGGCAGAAATGCAGAGGAAATTCACTCTTTTTCTTAATTCGAATGGTCCAGCTACTCCTCTGCATCTCAAAATAGTTTCTAGGTTTAGAGAAGAGATTGAATCTTTTGAGGAAGAAATAGATGAATGGTACGTCACTATGTTTGACTACATTCGGCAATCATCTTCTCTTACAACTCATGATCAAGTCTTGGAAATCATCAGTTCCATCTTGGAGAACCTAGTGGATATCTACAATTTCAGATCGACAGATTTTCACTTTGAGGTTTTAGGACAAGGATTGGAAGCCATGCGTGAGCAGCTGTCATTCTTAAAAAGTCTCATTTTCTTTGCCGTACAAAGGATTACTAGTGTTGACACCGGCGCCATGGAAGATTTGTTGGCACACACTGAAGCTGTTGCTATGAACGCTGCATCTTCTTTTCAGATGTAAAGCTGACAAGTTTGATGAAGAAAAGCGCAGGGGGATGCA
This sequence comes from Leptodermis oblonga, assembly GCA_016801395.1. Classification (NCBI taxonomy): domain Eukaryota; kingdom Viridiplantae; phylum Streptophyta; class Magnoliopsida; order Gentianales; family Rubiaceae; genus Leptodermis; species Leptodermis oblonga. The sequence continues at coordinate 38,324,229 of CM028754.1, read as the reverse complement.
GTTTCAGATTTCATCGTTGCTACAAAAGATCAAGCCTATTAGTCCTCATGTCTATCAGATTTACACTCAAGTCCTTCGGCACTGTATGGTGAGTTATCTCTTATAATATTTTTTATTATTCCCAATGCACCTCCTTATATTTCTTATGTACTATTTTCTTCCGTCTAATCAAAAGAGTTCGATTTGAAAAATATCCAACTAACTTATTAGGGATGCAGGGTCTCTGTTAATTAGGAACCTCATTAATAACCCAGAAAAAACCAATTCTTCTCTCTGTTTGACAATATCCTCAACTGCCGGAACTATAATTTCACCATAATCAGCTAATGGTAAATCCAGTTGGATTGAGCCATATAATGCTTCATGTGGAGTCATGTTAATACTAGTGTGAAAAGAAGTGGTGTACCACAATCCGCCATACTTAACCATCCTTCCATGAGTTTGGTTTATCACAGTAAAAGCAACGAAGATAAGACTCAAGCACCTGATTTAACCTCTACGTTTGGCCATCCGTTTAGGGTGCTATGAAGTGCTTAACTTTAATCTAACTTCCAGAATTTTGAAAAAAATCCTTCTCACGTTATTATATTAATAAGAGTATCTTACGTAAAGAAATTCAAACTGAAGTCTTTTAGTAAAACAATTTTTAATTTTATTTTTGAAATTGGACTCTTTTATAGGGGTGGATGAAGTATAGATAATTTTTTACATTTCTCATGCACTTTTAATATTTTAATTTCAATTCAAACCAAAGTTTAAACCACAACGTGAATTCCATACACATACAGGGAAGTAGCTCAAAGTTGCCAAGACGATCACTTGCTCCCATCAAGACACGATGATGATGATGATGATGCCCTTATTGGTATGGAATGGTTCCTTCTCTCGTATCTAATCTTTGGTGAATGCTACAATTGAATACTTGTAATGTGGTTTTAATTCCGATCTACCAATTGCAACGAGCTATATAAAGACTTAGATCCTTGAGAACCATCCTATTCTGAAGGAGAGCAGCACCCAAACGACTTTGACATTGGAGCAGTGTATATGCGATGCTGGAGTCTTTATTGTACCAGACACAAGTAGATCTTGGTGGGCTTCAGAATTTGTTAGGAACAATCTTGGCAAAACTCGGAGTGGAAGATCCACCACAAGTCCAATATTCAACATTCAGACGCATAGCGTAGTACTGATCTGTTGGGTTTCATTGATATTTTATTACAAAAATTGATGGAACTGATAAGTTGCCAAGCTGAACCAACTAATAGGTGTCGTCTTCAAACTATCCAAGAAGAACTTGCCTTCTTAAGATCTTATTGGGGGGGGAAATTGTGGAGTTATGCAATGAACAGGAGGAACTCCGATCTCTTTGGATCGTGTTTTGAGAGGGTAACATACAGGATAGAGTGTCTAATTGACCACCTAGAGGTTGGTAATCTTTCAGATTCTCTTCCAGCATTATTTGATTCCATCACAAAAAGACATTAGGAACATAAACGCTGATGTGTCAAATGTCAAGGCAGACCGGTTGAAGATTTTTTCATGAAGTCAAGAAGTAACTACGACTTCTTCAGTCAAGTGAGGTCATCACAGAGAATTTCCACAATGACAGATTATTTTATAGGTTTTGAGAATGAGGCACGATCGATTGTGGAACGACTCAAGCGGGGATCAAAGCATTTGCGAATCATTGGCATTGTAGGTAAGCCGGGACTAGGTAAGACGACTTTGGCTAAAATAGTTTACAATGATCCCTCACTTATGGCCATTTCACATTCGTTGCATGGTGTTGTATTTCACAACAAGTGGACAAAAGAAAGTGTTACTTGATTTTAAGTCAAATTGGCGTCGTGGGAGAGATTTTGAGAAGACTGAGCAAAATTTAGAAAAGAAGATAAGGCTTCGGTTGAAGGGAAGAGATTTCTCATCGTTTTGGATGATATATGGGAAGTGAAGCATGGGATACACTGAAAACATCATTCCCCGAAAAAAAAATGAAGGGGAAGTTAGAATTATTTTTACAAGTCGTTATCGTGATGGTGTTCCTAGTTATATGCTTGACCAAGAACCTCATTGTCTTCGTCCACTCAGGAAGAGAGTCTGGAGTTATTTAGTAAGAATTTATTCCTGAAAATGATTGGCCTCCTACATTACAGATCTTGGGATGCAGATTATTCAAAATGTAGGGATTACCTCTGCCAAATATCCTTCCTTATTGCTAGACTTCTAGCAAATACAGAGCCACGTTATTGGGCGGAAATTTTGGGTGATTTTTACTCAAGCAGTCCTCTATCAAGTTCAGGAGAAATGATGAATACATTGGAGCTGAGTTATAAACATTTACCAGATTATTTAAAGCCGTGCTTTCTCTATTTTGTGACATTTCAAGAAGATCAACAGATTCCACTCAGGAGGTTGCTTCGCTTATAGATTGCCGAAGGATTTGTTCAGAAAGATTTGATGAGGAGCCTAGAAGAAGTTGCTGAAAATTACCTGGAAGATTTAATTGGCAGAGGCTTACTCCTGGTTGCCAAACCAAGATCTGACGGTGGAGTCAAAGCATGCCGCGTTCATGATTTACTTCATGGTTTTTGTTTATGGAAAGCAAGATGAAAAAAATTTCTTTCTCTCTACGAGGGTATGATGAGCTTTTAACTTCTAATGAGCAGGGCAACGTGAGGAGATTACACATCGACTCTAGGCCAGAACATTTCAAAGAGTCGAAGTTGTTTTGGCCTCGTGTACGTTCTCTTCTTTTCAACTCTCAAGAAACAAAAGGGACGAAGAAGAAGAATTGCTGCTGGATATCTCATTTGTGGATCACACCTTCAAGCTTCTAGCAGTGTTGGATTTGGAGCAAATTAATTTAGGTTCTGTGTTTCCAAGTGAAATAGAACTGCTTGTTCAGTTGGCCTTTTTGGCAATTTGAGGCAAGATGAGGTGCATCCCATCATCGATAACTAACCTCTCAAATTTGGAAACTTTTATTGTGGATCCGCAAACAGAAATTGTTTCATTTCCAGACAATCTCGGGGATCTATGGAAAGCCATCTTTACATAAGGACTTCGCGTTCTTCCGGTGGTATAGTTTGTCCACAACCAATCTTGACAACGACTCATCTGTTTCACAGGGGTTAGAGAAGTTTTCTGGTGCGGTTATTCCATCTTGGGGCAACATGGAAAGGTTACTGAGAAAGTTTCCAAAGCTTCGTAAGTTGAAATGCAGACAAGGTAAGGATGATACAGAAAAAAATCTTGACAAGGTGGTGGTTCTTGACTTTTTAAGTCAACTAGAATCAATTCATATGTTAAGTTTTGATGGACTTCTGTTTGAGTTTAGTCTGCCTGCAATCTGAAAAAATTGACCTTGTCCGGCTTTCATTTGCTTTCGAAGATGATGTCAACCATTGGTAAAATGCCAAATCTTGAAATCCTCAAATTACTCGATGTATCCTTCCCGGGGAAAACATGGGAATGAAGGAAGAAGAATTCTCGAAACTGAGATTCTTGAAGTTGTATCCCTCTGGTCTTGTCAGGTGGAGAGCTAGTGATGATCAATGCTGTTGCAGTTTGCAGAATTTGGTATTAGCTAGATGTGAACATTTGGAAGAGATGCCTTCTTCCCTTGAGTCCATTCCGACACTTGAAATGATGATCGAGGTCCATCATTACTGTATGACTGTTGTCAAAATGGTGAGGAAGATTAAGGATAGTCAGATGGACTTGGGTAATGAAAATCTGAAGGTAACTATTCAGTCATCGATTCTTTCTGGTGATGATTCTGAGGATGATTGAGCGCATTTAGTGTCTTTTAGAATGAATCTCCAGCATTTCTGTTATGTATTTTATCTGTGTATAATTTGATTGATGTTTGGGACTTGTTTTAATTAATGTTGAAATTGCAGCTCTTTTTCATTCATTCATTATATATCAAAAGCAGGTCCGTTCTCAATTCCTAGTACTTTTCAAGCTTTGTTCTTGTGGCATATGAACATTTTATATACTCTAGGAGACTAGGACAGATGAGGGCTGCCAGACTTCTTGCATATGAGGATATATTTAGAAGTTCAATATACCCATGTCTTCACGTTCATTTATTATTCTGCCTTCGAAATACTTGTGTCAAAGAGTTAGTACAAAATAAATTGTATAGGGAATCCGAGCTCTATAGTACTAAATCTGTACATACTTTATGTACCACAACTTCAAGATACATTATGTTTATTTATTATTTTACCTTCAGAATATCTGTGGTTTGGAGTTGTGGTATAGGGGAGCAGAAGTCATTGTGATTGCTTAGAAGTGGTTCTGTTCTTTTTATCCCAAACAAGATTAACAAGTGAAATTATGCTCTTTTACAATGTTTTTAAAAACATGTTTTTGTAGTATTGAATATTATACTAATTTTTCGTCATTTTCAATATGTTTTTTGTACATTTTAATTACACATTTTTTATATTTCCAATACTGTTTCAAATTTAAAAATAATTTTAAAATCCAAGTTTTGAAAATATCATATCAAAAGAAACATGCCCTTTATCATCCTCTTGGCATCAAATACATATACATAATCTCACTCATACAACAGAGAAAGGAAACAAACATGTTTGGCTTCTCCCTATGTCCTTCCCCTTTTATCCATCACAAGGCCATAAGAATTCAACAGACAAAATATAAACGAAACTGACTTAGCATTATAAACAAGCACAAATAAAATAATCAGGCCAACAACTGAATCAACGGTTTTAACTGTGTAAAAGATATCACTTGCAAAACAAAATTCTGATTTGTTCAGCTTCAGAATATCTGCAGCTGCAAATAAATCATCAGTATTAGCCTCTGCATCCAAAATAATTCAATGTGACTGACCCTCCACAATGTATTTAAGCTAGCTACTATCGCTATTCTATTTAGAAAAACTTGTATAGGACATGTCTTACGATCTAACAGCACGTGTCTTACGAAGCTTGAGGTTACTTCTCTTTTGTCCGTGTGTGAAAATTATGACCCTTCTTTTTCAATGATCAGCTCAAAATTGCTACTTCCTTTATTCTATTAGAAAAATCATAATCCCTCCGTTCCATTAGAAGAGTCCACTTTGTTGTATTATTTTAGTACAACAAAGTGAACTCTTATAATGGACAGAGTATTTGCTTTTTCTTTTCTATTGAAGAGTTTTAACGGAGGGATTATTTGAATTCCAGCTCATATTGGTTATCACATACTCCGTACCAACCGATACTGTAACTCCGCATATAACACGCGTGCTTTAAGGTTCATTAATAATTTCTCCTGTAAAATGGGCATGTAATGTTATGATATAGAATTTGTACAGAGTTAATGGTACAAGAGATAGTTTAAACTTGATGAGTTTCTGAACTTAATTTCTGGAACCTTAAGAAAAGGTGCTTCGAAGAACAGACACGGTGTTACTTTTCATTGTCCCAAGCAAACTAAAACCTATTTATGCTTTTGCTGTTCTTTTTCTCTTTATAACTAACTGATGTCCTTAATTAAAATTATCTAACATGACAATTGGAATGATGAACCAGCTAGTTAGCTACAAGAATAAACTTTGAGAATCCTAACTTAACATCAGAACTGATATCTTTTCAGTATAAGAAACACAGTTTTTTTAATATGAGGATTTAATTTGTGTAGAAAAGAGAAAAAAAGTGTAATAATTATATTATTTTTTGAATTTATGTGAGTGAATATTTAAAGAGAATTTTAAGTTTTGAATTTATATATGTTAATATTTTGGCTTTAATCACTAATTGCCCCCGTGTATTAAGCTTATAACTAGTTGACCCCCCTGTTTTTGCCCCCCCTCCCCCCCCCCCCCCCCCCCTTCTCCCCAGCCCCATACCCCATTGACTCAGTCAACTAAAATCATCCCTGAAAAGACAAAATTGCCTCCATCTTCTTCCTTCCCCACTCCTTCCTCAGACGACATTTCCCAGATTTTCATCCACAAAACCGTCTATCATTTTCCCCTATAATTTTCCCAGATTTTGGTGGTTTGAGGGGCTTACCAGAGCGGTAAGTTCTCCGGCGAGGAGCAACCCAAAATCGTCCGTTTCCGAAAAAAGAGGAATAATTGGAATTCCGGTGGTGTACGGAAGAAGAGCCTGAGAGGGAATCTTTCTCTTCATCGTCTTCCTTGGACATTTCCAGAGAAAAATTCTCAGTTGCCATTTTCATAAAACTCATGAATTTCAAATAACCTAATTTTCCTATGAATTTCATAGGATTAACCTAAAGTCAACAATCACCAGATAGACTGTAAGACACCAAAGTCAATAAAATTCAAGGAATCTTTTCTCACATTACTGGATGAAGTTTGAAAATTGGTCCACACAGAATGAATCAGATTGCTTTTCCTCGGTCCACCGTTCCTCCACAAGAACTTCACACAATCCAGTCCTGAAAATCATTAATATGAAGAATAATACACAAAGGCAAGACCTTAAAATCTTCACCGGAGAAATCAAGAAGATCATCGACGGAAAAATCATCACATGGGACGTTATAAAGGCCGGTCACGCACAAAACGTCGTCGACGACGCCCTGCCCGGAGGCGGATTTCGCGGGGGAGAAGAGAAAATGATAGAGAGAGGAAGAAGAAAACCTCTCTGTTTATGTGGGGAAGAAGAGAAAAAAAAAATGTGGGAAAGGTCCGTCTGAGGGAGAAGAAGTGGTGAAGGAAGAAGATGGGGGCAATTTTGTCTTTTCATGGATGGTTTTAGTTGACTGAGTTAATGGGTTGGGGTGGGGGGGGGTGGGGGGGAGTGGGGATGATGTGTGGCGCAAAAAGTTAGTTTCAAAAAGAGGGAGGGCGGGAAACTAGTTACAAGCTTAAAACATGGAGAGCAATTAGTGATTAAGCCTAAAATTTTTGAGTAAAAAGTGATGTTCTTTTTTCTAAAATGATTCTTTTTTCTAAAATGAAATGAAAAATATCGGAGTATAAGCCAAAGATATTGGGTAGAAACTGATGTATCCCTCCATTAGTTGTTCCAGTTTTTGTCCTCTTCACTTCAATTATATTCTGTTGGTGATGGATACAAAAAATGGTTTTCTTTGTTTTCTGCTGTTTCATGTGATTGATCAATGGAGCATATAAAATAGGCTCTTTCCTTCATATTCAAAAAATCCACTTTAAAAATACATAACACCTAAAATAAATAATTTAACATCATATTTTTTGCAATAGACTCTAATGGCATAAGAATATATATATATTTTTTTAGTAAACTCTTTGGATGGAAAAAAGAAAGAAGTATATATCATTGGGAGATTGGCTTGAGTTGGCAAAACCAAGGACATGTTTGTTAATTTAATTAATAATTAGAACCAGCTTTACATTTTTCTAATCAAGGAATTTGGCATGAAATTTGAAGGAGTATCTCAAATATTTAGATACATTTTATTTTTTTTTGGTATGGCATTTTCTGGTGACATAATGACATCAATTAGTTTGACGTGTGTTCAATTAATTAAATGCGAATATGTACTAGCATTACGTCGAAATAAATTTATTTTCTTCAGTTCCACCAAAAAAGTTCAAATTCAAAAATATACTAACTTTTTATAAGTTTCAAGATACAACACCAATTATAATCAATGGATACTACAATAAGGAAAACAAGATGAGGAGTTTAATAGAGTTTTTCACACACAAAAAAAGGAAAAAAAGAACTGAAACCAAACAACAAACTCTGATAATTCAACAAGCCAAAGCTATGGCAAAAATAAAAAGCTTCCAAAACCGAAGTTCTTCAATGGCCTTGCATATTCTCCATAAGCAAAAATCACACAAATGCCTCCATTCACCTCATAAACGCAAATTACACAAAATAATTTGAACTGCCAATGAGTGATAAGATGCAACATTGGATCACCTCCAGGCTTCAGAAGACAATTTGGAGGTCAACAATGTAAGTACTATAGATTCACGGCAACTTTCACCACTTGAATTCCAATCCCATTCCCAATCTCATCACTTCCAAGTCCTTTGGAGGCGTCAGGCTAGTAATGCAGCAGAATCCACACAGCCCCGGGAAGGAAACCTTGTCAAACAGAACTGGCTACAGCTCCCTTCAAAACCGCTGGCTCATTAAAACCGTATCTGAATGTCTCCAGATTCTTCATTGCCAAAAGGCAACCAAACAAAAATAAATAAATAAAACAGAATATTAGATGGTTTCTCACCAAGATAAGATACAAAAGCTAATTTAATGAGTATGCATGATCATGTACTGAAGCTATATATGATCCTTTATTTATATTTTGTTCTATTTCTTTTAAAACGATAGTTATGACGCTTTCAAGAAAGATTATGTACACTCACCAAATTCTCCAAATCCTGCCCTCTGAAGCTAAACAGTAGAAAGAAGAATGCCTTACAGTTACAAAGGGAGGATGAAGTGAGAATCAAAAAGATTTTCCAGCATATGAAGGCTTAAGTTTGTTTTCTAATTTGGAATTTACATGTAACACATGCATTAAGACACCTATGAAACATAAGGAATGATCCTCTTTAACTCACAAGTACAAGACATGAATTTCTTCTTTGTTAGAAAATAGTTCTTTTGTAGAATCCGTAGGTACCAGCTCACTCAAATTGCACCTTGCTCATTTTTGCAACATTCACATTCAGATAGAATGAATGCTGATTGTAGAAAACATGCATGAACAAGAAGAAGAGGATTTCAACCCGGAAAAATAATACGAATAATAAATAAAAGAAAAGTGCTCACAATAATTATCTCCATTTTTAACAGTTAAACATGAATCAAGAAGAAGGCCTCAACAAAATCTCACTATGGGGATCGCCAAACCTTCCTTAGCAATGGAAAAAGCTTAAGAAAGGGGCTTTTAGGGGAGAGAGGGGGTATTGCGGGGAATTTTGTTTTAGGGCATCTACCTTTATGCAGGAAAGAGAAGAGCAGAACAGATTTCATGGAATGAAGACATGACTAACAAAATGAGCCAAGTAAACTTAATAGTCAAGTATACCAATAATTAACAATATGAAGCATTCTCGAATCTGGTTGAAACACTAAATATTCTTAAAATAGGAAATGTGATGCGGCAAACTAATTTCAAAATGACTTACTTGCTCATAAACTAATATCCAAAATGAACACCACAATTTTTAGGCTGACTGCGAGTTACTGGTAATAATCTCGATCTTGTCACGATAATCCCTAAATTGGTTGACTGATTCAACACCGAAATTTTGCATTGCTGAACTTCAACCTTGTCCAACGATGAGATGCTCGCAAATTCTGAAGGAACCTCCTCGAGGAGTTGGCAATTTCGCAACACGAGCTGTTGAAGTGAGAGCATGGATTCACTATCAGCATTCCACCGGACAATGTTAATTGGGTTCTCTAACTCCAAGTACTTGAGCTCAGGAAACTCCCCTTCATTCACGTCCCAACTTGGCCCCTCAAAGACACAAGAAACCAATTTGAGGACCTCCAGCTTCTTTAATTCCCCTATTTCTGAGATTTGATTCGGAAGCAAGTGGAAGTTTGATAGCGTCAACTTCTTTAAACTTGAGGGCAAGTTCAATTCACCACTGTTCATAGCCTCGCCATAGTATGATATCTTGAGCGACTCCAACTGGTGCAGTGATTTCAAACCAGGAAACCAACAGAAATCCGTGGAAACTCCTTTTGGTTTAGAAAATACGCATTTAAGCTTTCTAAGATTGGGGAACTTCAGTATTATCTTATCGGTCTCCTCCACCATTAAAAAGTAAGGCAAGGACAGGGTGACCAAGCTATCCAACTGAAATGACCTTTCATTTTCGCCATCAGGCAAAGTGAAGATAACATGAGTACTTACATGAAGATGCCTCAAATTTTTCATTCTCCAAATCGTATCTGGCAGCACAATCTTCCTCTTCAAACCCTTCACAACGAAAGTTACCAGATTCTGTAGTTTGGACAAAGAAGGTGGAATAAACTCCATATCACCACAAACTGCTAAATACCTCAAATCAACAAGTAATCCGATTCCATTCCCAAAGGAGTTACCCATATTAATGGATTCCAAATCCAACATCCTGAGACGTTCAAAGTTGTCAGAAATGAATGAAACGTCATAGGAGCATCTGGATGAAGATGTATCAGTGGTGGCAGAGAATATTAAAGATCGGACAAATGGACCAGAAGGCCTTGATACAACAAATTGTTCTCGGTCCACACAAAAGTACAACCGGTACTGCTGGTATGTTGTGGAATTTGAAGCATTGAAACGCTCATATAGAACACCATAATCTGAACGGCCAAATGAAGAATAGGGTTCAACTTCAGCAGAAATCTGATGCAAGAATCTGTCATCTGTAGCTTTCAATAAACACAAATCACGTACCACATCGTGAACTCGGCATGACTTCACCCTACCATTTGATCTTCTTTTGCCCACTATTACTAGGCTTCTACCAATGAGATCCATTAAGTAATCCTCAGCAAGATCCTCCAAGCTTTTAGACTCCAATTTACTCACAAATCCTTCAGAGATCCAGAGCCACTGTAATCTTTGAACTAGAATGTCCTTATCCTCTGGAAATGCTCCAAAATAAAGCAAGCAAACTTTCAGATGATTTGGTAAATGATTGTAGCTCAGGTCCAATATTTTCTTGCACTGAGTTTCTGGATCATTAACTATCATTGAGCTTACCCTTTCTGCAATTTTCTTCCACAAATCTGGGCTCTTTCCACAAGTCCTATCAAGAACACCAGCTATTGCACCAATGGCAAGAGGTAATCCTTTGCAATTTTCAGCAATTTGTTGTCCAACTTCTAATAGTTCTTTAGGACATTCTTCTTTCCCAAATATCTTTAATTGTAGCAACTTCCAGCTTTCTTCCTTAGAGAGTGGATGAAGAGGATGAATATCATTACTAATATCTGAAACCACATCCATGAGACGACTTGTCAACAAAATTCTGCTTTGATTTAAGTCGTTTGGCGAAAATGAGAGCTTAAAATCTTCCCATGCCTTAGTACTCCATATATCATCCATAACGATGAGGTACCTTTGTCCTTTCAGCTTTTTAAACAACAGCTCATGTAAATCTGCATTACTCATTGCACGGATGGTATCCGTGATGGTGGTAATGTCTCTTAAAATATCAAACAGCAAATCTCTCTCTTTATAATTCTGAGAAACACAGCACCATGCCCGAACCATGAAGTGACGCCTAACCTTTTCACAACAATACACATCATTAGCCAAAGTGGTCTTTCCAATTCCTGGCATTCCAACAATTGACACAATGCCTAGCTTCTTTCCACCATGAGTAAGTGCATTCATTATTTTTTCTTTCTGTTGATCGAACCCAACAATCACTTCATTGTCTGTGGCAGTAGTAATTTGAGACACAACAGGCCTCAAAGTTTGGGAAACGTTGTCGACTCTATCCTCGTCAACATTTTTTCCTGTAACCTGCACTTTGACTAGTCCAATTTGTTCTGATAAATGATAAAGCCACAAAATATGCTGCCACACAACCTTATTCTCACCCAACATGGAGTCAATGACATGTTCCACCTGATATGCAATTTCAGCAAGCTGTGGAGGAAGATCTCTACTTTCCAACTTCTTGACGCTCTTCTGATCAGAAACATTCGGGAATCTCAATACTATGAACTCCAAATCACTGCGAATGACTTCAATTTGGTGAGTTGTGTTTGCTACCGAATCATGCTCGCTGCTAAGCACCTCTGTTAACTTTTGCAAGAGGAGTTGAATGAAGCACAATCCAGGAGTCTTTGGTAGATCGTTGAATTTTTGAGTTTGAAGATAAAGCTCTTTGAGCTTTCCCTTTAAACGCTCAACTTTTTCTAACAAATCAGAAAGCTGAATTTTCAAATTCTCTCCTGCTTCTTTTCTGACTTTTTCATCTTCCAAAATTCTACAAAGAGACATCACTCTAGAAGCCACAACTTCGATATCTGTCAAGATCAGCTTCTCATCCCTTGTAACCTCCTTTGACTGATTAATGTCCGAGTGTATCAAGAAAAACAGGCCTTCGTGCAGAATTCCAACTTGATGCTTCAGAGGGGGCGCCAAATCTTCATCTTTCATCAACTTGAACTTCAGTAAAGGTGCCTTCGCCTTTAATAGCATGATGTGTACAAGAGACTTGAAAAGTGAGTTGCTAACATTGTGATGATTTAAACAGTCCTTATCGCCGTTATCGGGAGAGGACTGAAACAGAGATTGGACCTGCTTAGGAACTCCGCGAATAATTTCCCATATCTGATCTTCTGCTGAATTTCTATTTGCCGGAGCGGTAATTTCTTCAAGAAATCTACACCCCTCGCGAAGGGGTTGGACATAGGCCTTCACAGAAAATGTGAGGGTGTTACCACCAGTACTCTTGGTCAAAATCTCAGCCTTAAGAGACCAAATCTTTGCAAACAAAACTGCAAAGTCAGATTTATGTTCGCCCCAAAACTTGCCTTTTAGATAAGTGGCCTCTGTAACAACATATTTGATACCTTCCAAAATCCTATCCACCTCCATGTCCTGCATCTCTGGAGTTTTGATGAGATATGTAATAAGGGATACCAATTCTTTTCGAAGAATATCTCTTGTGTCAACCAAATCAAGCATATGATAAAGAAATGAGGATATAGACATTTCTGAATACTTCTCGTCACACTGTGCTAGGAATCCCAGAGCAATCTCCGTGAACTCTGGAGTAGCTGGATCCATTTTCTGCCGCAGATCTGATAGCTTAGAACCCACATCGTTTTGCCCGCTTTGATACACCGATTCATCGTACCAACACAGGCAACACAAATGAGCAACCTGGACAAGCATTCCTCCAAGATGAGTCCTCATATCCTCTATCCAAGGTGACGAATCATAATAACTACTGGAGACAAGCCATTCCAGGGAATTCATGCTCGATTGCAGGGCTTTCATTTGCTGCCTCAGGGCAGCATCAAAGTAATAGTTTTTCTGTTTCTTGGGAGCATCAGAGTCAGATTTTTCCTTCTTTAGACCATCATCGAACTCTTTCTCGGATAAATATCGCAGATTTGACTGAAGAGAGCGGTAAAAATGGGACCTGCCAAAAGTTGTTTGAAGTTGGGATGATAGAGTGGACGAAGAGCCTGAGTAAGCTGCTCTGATCTCAGGCTTCCAAAGATCAATTTTATCCTTCAAAGAGGTCAAAACATCATTCAAATCGGAAGCCTCAGATTTAAAGGGACGCCTGTTGAATCTGTGAATAAAAGCCTGTTGAAGATATTTTTTGAATTCTTCTGCGGCATCACTACTCCACATGTGAGTGTAACCAACAAAAGTATACACAAAATTCAGCTCTGCTCTCAGAGAATCCATGAGCTCCAATGGAACTTTCCCATCCTGATTCCAGCTACGTCTCTGCTGGTATATCAACTTTTGGGCCTCATAAATTGGACGAGCAAAATCCGCCCACTGCTCAAACACAGACATCTGATGCACAAGATTCTGAAATTTGGATTCCAGTAAAATATGATAAAGTAGAATGGCTCCAATGTCAGAATCGCAAAGGAAAAGGATAGAAAAAGAAAACAGAAAACATGTTTTCAAAAACTTTCCAAAACGAACAGGCTCTAAGATAACATAGCTATGAGCTTCTCATATAAAATGTCATTATTAAACTAAAAATTAAAAAATGAAAAAAAAAAAAAAAAAACAAGGCAGACAGTAGTGAACTCATAGCAAACATGTCAGACTTGGGCATAAGAGAATAAATTGCAGATCACCAACTATAAAGAGTCACCATAATTTCGTTAGTATGTATATCATTCATTCTTTCACAACACATTTGTTTTACCTGTGTTTGTGGGGGATGAAAAATCTGATTGTATAAGGTTTCATGTGTTACTTATAAAATGTCGGGCTTGTGTCATAGTATTGAGGAATTATTTCATGTATGCGCTGCATATATTTACACTACGCACCCTGTATTATTTAATGGCAAAAGTATAACTTCCTTGCCAAACTGCTGCAAAAAATAGGCAGTTAAATTGTCAATACACTTTTTTACTATTCAACTACCCCTTTGTTATATTTCCAATACATAGAACAAAAATCAAACTTTCATTGAAAAGTCTTTCTTTATTTTCAGATCAAGAACAAAACAAAATAGATTTTGAAAAAGAAAATAACAATTTCAAATTTTTTACATATCAATGCATTTTTTACATTAAAAACTCATTTCCAAAAACATGTTTTCAAAACTATATTTTGAAACATACATGATAACGAACAGGCAAGTTCTCTATGGTTTGACGACACACTTTTAACAACCTATATTGGTAAAAATTGACACCACTTTTAACAGCCTACTTTCTGCGATTGGAAAAAACAATATGATGAAAGCAAAAATGACTTCCCCTAACAGAATTAACAGGATAGACAAATTAAATATATTTACATACATTATTCAAAGCATAGAACACAAAAAAATTGTGAAAGAATCCAACTTTATGGCAAAGTAGCTGAAATGAAAGAACATCAAGTGAATCATGTAAATTAAATACATCAAAATCTACACAAAAAGAATGCGTACCTTGTGGATATAACTGTGTCCTTGGCTTTTCTCTTCTTCAAATAGAGCTTCTTAATTCGAAGATTAATTTGAGCCTTAATTCACATTTCTCCACTGAAATCTGTAAGAAGTGTTTTCTGAAATTGAAGAATGAGAGAGAGTTAGAGTGAGAGAGGAAATAATTTCGCATACTTTTCCATCCACTTGCTAGGTGGTCAACGGATGAACAATGAAAGAGTGTTAAATTACAATTACCTCCCCGAGGTTTGGTCATATAACAGCTGAAAATTACATATAACTCCCTGAGGTTTGGTAATAATGACATAATCGATATCTTCTAGTTATGGCTGATAATGAGAACAAACTTACTACAGTTTAAGATCGGTTAAGTAAAAAATTCAGTTTCAACTTATTTATTCAATAAATGAATGAACACTAGCAGAAGTTTAAACTCAATAATTTAATAAACAATTATAGTTTAACCACTCTAAATCTCGGTACAGTTTAGTTCGATGTCACTCTTATTGTTAGTGGAAAAAAATAAACATAATTAAACGCAAAACAAAACAAAAACAAAACAAATAATTACATAATTGAGGGATGTATTTGTAAACTTATAGGCCGAATTACATTACACTCTCGAAATCTAGTCAAATTATAATAAACATATATAATTTGAAAATTACAAACACATACCTCTAGTTTAGTCATATTTACGAAATTAATATATGTTATATATGATTTAGAACAAAAAAGAATTTTTATGAACAAGTTTAAGATCGGCTCGACAAGAGTCTAACTCATTTATGTAATAAATAAAAATTGTGTTATTTGAAATAATTATTTTACTAAATGTAGTAATAACTTAAAAAATTTAAGACCCAAAAGTGCAAAAATATCTCTACACTTATAAAAGAGTTTATCACATTTAATTTTTTTTTTTAATAGGAAAAAATCGGGGCTTTGGGCCTTTGGCAGAGGTGTTTGAGGCAGCAGACCATGTTTGCCGGCCTCTTTTCTTTTTTTTTTTTTTAAATTATTTATTACAAGTAAAGTTTAAGGGTGTTTATGTATTTTTACTCATTAAAATTTTAAAATAGTTACTATAAATAGTAGAATAATTACATGAATCATGAATGAAATTTAAGATTTAATTATTTAATAAATAATGAGAGTTTTAACTTTTCAAATCTCGATTCGGCTCGATATCACCCTTGGTATTTGTCAAAATAAATAAACACAAACCATTTTTTATTTATTTATTTTTAGAATTACAGAAACAAATTTGTAATTTAATCAAACAGTAGGGGAGGTAAATGTAATTCGCTCAAACCTTTCTGAAAACGACAAAATGGCGTCACTCCAATAATTCAAAGTCTGTTTGCTTTACCTTTCACTTTAATGTCACCAACCATCACAGCCACCGGTTTGTTGCTTATCTTGTTCAATTCCTTTTGAATCCCATTCATTTCAGCTCATGTGTTGTTCTGCTTCATCTCTGTTTGCTCTTCACCTTCATTACTAACCTCACCATAGATCAGCCCTTTTAGCTCTTGGTTTTCTGTTGAATCTTCTTGTTCCTTTCAGATCCGGTGAAGATCGATTCCCAAAGAACCAGATGGCCTCCACTGTCATTACTTGTATTGATTCTGCCTTGGATGGTGTAGAGAAGTTGCTGAAGAGGGCACGATCTTCTGACGACGACCGTGGATTGTTGAAGATACTAAGATTTAAGTTAAGGAATCTCAAAACCTTTGTTCTTTCTGCCAGGAAATTGGGCAAAGATGAAAGCTTGGAGTCTTTCTTGGAATGGATTGGAGGTACTGTTGGCAGAAATGCGGAGAAAATTCGCTCTCTTTCTCATATGAATATGGTTCGAGGGGAGATTGAATCGTTGGAGGAAGAAATAGATGGATGGTACGTCACTCTGTTTGACTACACTCCGCGGCAATCAACGTCTCTCACAACTAATCGAGTCTTGGAAATCCTTAGTTCCATCTTGGAGAGCCTACTGGATATTTACGATTTCAGGTCGATATTTTTTCACATTGAGATTTTAGGACAAGCATTGGAAACCTTGCGTGAGCAGCTGGAATTCTTGAAAAGTCTCCTTTTCTTTGTTTTACAAAGGAGTGGCATGGACGATTTGCTGGCACACACTGAAGCTGTTGCTTTGAGTGCTGCATATCTCCTTTTCGCATGTAAAGTTGACAAGCTTGATGAAGAAAAGCGCAGAGGGATGCAATTTCAGATTTCAGCATTGCTACGAAGGATCAAGCCTATTAGTCCTCAGGTCTGTGAAACTTACACTCAAGTCCTTATAAGTAGCTCAAAGTTGTCTAGAGGACCATTGGATGCTGTTGGGATGAATTTGTTCCTTGATTCTCTCGTATCTAATCTTTGGGAGATTCTACAATTCAATACTACTAATTGTATGGAGTATGAATTGCAAGAGCTATATGAAGGACTTCGATCCTTGAGAACCATCCTGAAGCCAAATGACTTTGACATTGGAGAGGTGGTATGTGATGCTGGAGTCTTTATTTGCTCTCTGTACCAGGCAGACCCACCACTTGGGCTTCAGAGTTTGTTACAAAAAATCAAGATTGTTCTGGCCAAAGACACACCAGAAGTACCAATATCCAGCTTTTTCATGAGGAATGAACAGTTGGGTTTTGTCGATATTTTGTTAAAAAAATTGATGGAGCTGATAAGTTCAGAAGCTGTACCAACTACCAGGAGTCGTCTTCAAACCATCCAAGAGGAACTTGCCTTCTCCAGATCTTTCTTGGGGGAAATTGTGGAGTTATGCAATGAACAGGAGGAACTCCGATCTGTTTGGGGTTGTGTTCTTAAAGTGGCATACCAGATAGAGCGTCTCATTAAACACCTTGTGGCTGGTGACTCTTTTCCAATATTATTTGGTTCCATCGAAAAGGACATTACCAACATTAAGGCAGATGTGAAGATTATTCATGAAAAGAGACGAGACATCAAAGTCAATCAAGTAACTACGATTTGCAGTCAAGGGTGGTCACCACAAATAATTCCCACAATACCAGATGATTTTGTTGGTCTCGGTTATGAGGCTCGTTCATTTCGGGAAAGACTCACGCGGGGATCACCGCGTTTGCGAATAGTTTCCATTGTAGGCATGCCGGGGATAGGTAAGACCACTTTGGCTGTGAGAGTTTACAATGATCTCTCAGTTATGCGCAATTTTCCTATTCGTGCATGGTGTTGTATTTCACAACAACTGGACAAAAAGAAAGTGTTACTTGATCTTTTAAGTCAAATTGAGGATACGAGAGATTTTGAGAAGACTGAGGAAGATTTAGAACTGCGGTTAAGATATAGTTTGAAAGGAAGAAGATATCTCATCGTTTTGGATGATGTATGGGACACTGAAGCTTGGAATCTATTGAAACATTCATTCCCGGATGATTATGTTGGAAGTAGAATTCTTTTGACAAGTCGTCATCGTGATGTTGTTCCTCATTATATGCTCGACCAAGAACCTGAGCTTCTTCGATATCTCAGTGCACAAGAGAGTTTGGAGTTATTGCAGAATAGGTTACTCCGTGCACATCTTGATTTGCTGCCTTCATTTTATGAACTTGGGATGCAAATTGATGACATTTGTAAGGGATTACCACTGACAATTGTTATTATTGCTGGCATTCTAGCAAGAACAGAGCAACATTCTTGGAAGGGAATTCTAGATAGTATAAGCTTGGACGGTGTATGGATTCCAGAAGATTGCAAGTACACAGTGGAGCTGAGTTACAAACATTTACCAGATTATTTAAAGCCATGCTTTCTCTACTTTGCTACATTTCCAAAGGACCGAGAGGTTCCAGTGAGGAAGTTGCTTCATTTATGGATGGCTGAGGGATTTGTTCGGAAAGATTTGGAGAGGAGCCCAGAAGATGTTGCTGAAAGTTATCTACAAGATTTAATTGGCAGAAGCTTAATTATGGTTTCCAAACAAACATCCAACGGTGGAGTCAAAACATGCCGCATTCATAACTTGCTTCATAATTATTGTAGACATAAAGTCAAGGATGAAAATTTTTTCCATATTCTGAATGGGTATGATGAGCTGTTGGCATTTAATGAGCAGCCCAGCCTTTGGAGGCTATCCATTGACTCCAGGCCAGAGCATTTGAAAGAGTCGAAGCTGTTTTGCCCTCATGCACGTTCTCTACTTTTCAAGTCCTCTAAAGAAACAACAAGTGACAAGGGAGAAGAATTTTGGCTGGATGTCTCATTCCTGATTCACACCTTCAAACTTGTGACAGTTTTGGATTTAGAGCATATTAATATAGGTTCTGTGCTTCCAAGTGAAATAGAACTGCTGGTTCAGTTGGTCTTTTTGGCAATCCGAGGCGAGTTGAGGCGCATCCCACCAACGATAGCTAAGCTCTCGAATTTGGAAACTTTCATTGTGGATCCAGGAACAGAAACAGTTTCATTGCCGGACAATCTCTGGGAGTTATGGAAATTGAAGTATCTTTACATAAGGAGCTCGGTTTCTTCTGGTGGTGGTAGTTTGCCCACAACAGATCTTGAAGACTCGTCCGTTTCACATGGGTTGGAGAGGTTTTCTGGTGCAGTTATTCCTTCTTGGGGCAGCATGGAAAGACTACTTAGGAAGTTTCCAAAGCTTCGTAAGTTGAAATGCAGACAAGGTAAGGATGATACAGAAGAAAACCTTGGCAGGATTGTGTCTCTGGACTTTTTGAGTCAACTAGAATCACTTCATATGTCATGTTTTGATGGACATGTGTTTGAGTTTAGTTTGCCTGCAAATTTGAAAAAATTGACACTGTCTGGCTTCCACTTGCATTGGAGGAAGATTTCAGCCATTGGTAGATTGCCAAATCTTGAAGTACTCAAATTACTCGATGCATCCTTCTCACGGGGAAACATGGGAAATGAAAGAACAAGAATTCTTGGAACTTAGATTCTTGAAATTGAGTTCCTTTGGTATTGTCAAGTGGACAGCTGATGATGATCAACTTCCCTATTTGCAGAAGTTGGTATTAGAGGGATGTGGACATTTGGAAGAGATGCCTTCTTGCCTAGAATACATTTCAACACTTGAAACGATCGAGGTTCATAATTGCTCTGACTCTAGTTGAAATGGTGAGACAGATTGAGGAACAACAGGAGATGTTTGGAAATTCGTCTCTGCAGGTAATTATTCAATCATAGAGTCCTTCTGGTGATGATTCTGCAAGATGATTGAGCGCTTTTAGTGTATGTCTCAATCAATTCCCATAACTTTTCAATCTTGTTCTTGTGTGGACATATTCCTGCATATGTGGACATATTCACTAGTTCAAAATACCAATGTCTTTTCACTTTCATTTATTATTTTACTTCCGAAACACCTATGTCAAAATAAATGGTCCAGGGAATTCGAGCTCGATACTACTAAGTTTGATCAACAAACCATATTTACTACAACTTTAAGACAAGTCAAGTTTATTTATTATTTTATTTTCAAAATATTCATGTTCTGAAGTTGTAGTACAGGGGAGCATAACTCACTGTGATTGCTTAGAAGTCGTTTTGTTATTTTCCAAAACCAGATTCACAAGTGCAATTTTCTCATCCTCTCTACAAGAAAACATGATTTTTGAGACAAAATTTTGTGACAGTGTGAAAAAAATCGTTTCAAATACTAAAAATTTGAGGCGATTCTAACAAGTGTCTCAATTATTTTTTTAAGACATCTAAATTGAGATGGTTTTGAAATGTTGTCTCAAATACAACTACTTAGGACACTTATTTGAGACATTAAAATCTATTGTCTCAAGTGTAATGAATTAGGGCGCTTACTTAGGGCGCTTTAAAGATTGTCTCAAGTTATACTAATTATACGTTTAGTTAAAACTAAAAAATATGGCCACACAAATAAGTAATTAAAACACTTATTTAAAATAATATAAAAGAAATAGCCTCGAGTGCATCAAAAAATTTAAACTTTGATACAATAATGAAGAAAAATGTAAGGCTCTGTTCATTTAAATTCCTTTATATGAAAATCGCTACTTTTTTCTTAAAAACATTAACATAAAGAAACCTTTTCATTTTTTACAAATTTTAAATTTTCCTCCAATTCTTTACTTATATTTTTTCAAAAAATAACAGAATAATTACATTTTTTTTCTTTCTCTTACACAATTTTCCAGAAAAGAATTCTCTCCAAAAAAGTTTCTTTTCCAACTGAAAAAATTTCTCAATTTGATCACTAAAAGAACAAAACATAAATAAGGTCATGCATAATACTACCACTCAAAGTGTCTACTTTCAAAAAAAATTATTGTCCCATTTAAAGAGTTCATTTTGATTTTTTTTTTTAACACTATATATCTTTAATAATATAACAATGTGATGTAAAATTAGTTATTTTATGTATTATATCTCACAATCCATAATAAATATACACTTTTTAAAGTGGATTCTTTGAGCGAGATGGATGAAGTAATAATTAATTTTCATTTTGTAAATCAGATTTTAGTTAACAACCATTTAATATATATCTACAAATATTAATATTGAATGGTAATACATTTTTCTCTTGTAATATTAATGTAAATTTACTATTCTATGTGATCGTTATTTTCAAAATTATTTTAGACTTGCAACTGAACATACATATATTAAAATTTTAATTTTAATTAAATGATATATAATTAGATATCAAAAAATTTATTAGAAAAATTAAAATTAAAAATAA
This sequence comes from Leptodermis oblonga, assembly GCA_016801395.1. NCBI lineage: Eukaryota > Viridiplantae > Streptophyta > Magnoliopsida > Gentianales > Rubiaceae > Leptodermis > Leptodermis oblonga. Next base: position 38,302,915 of record CM028754.1, on the reverse strand, counting down.
GTGAAGAGAAAATTTTTCTTTTTTTTTTTTTTTTTTGTATTTTTCGATAGAAGGGGGTTGTTAAATATTTAAATTAATATACAAACCATCAATGAAAATCAATTGTTTACTTCATTTGTAATTTGTAATTTTTTTTTTCTTAGACAGTAAAACCGATTTGATATGCATTTACCTCAAAATTCCTCATCACATTAAAAATGCTTAAGGGATTTTCGGGCTGACATAACTTTCTTCCCAAATGTCTCTCACAATCCCCGAATTCGACTCAACCAATTCATACCCTAGTCTGCCTTGATCTCCATCGCCACATAAACTTCCCAGGCTCTCAGCTCCTAGCCCAACAACCATCGAATTATTTGCTCAAAAAATTTTCCACTACCATCAAAGCTTCCTTCTCCAACTAATTATGTTGTTGTCGTCTTCGTTCCAGCAAGCAGGGGTCGCATCTGCAACTCGTTTCCGGTGCAGAGATGTCGAGAACCAAACAGCTTTCCATCCCAACGGTTCCTGTCAATACCACCGATTTTCTTTTCAACTTCACTCCCCAACCATTCAGTTTTAAAGACAACCAGTGATATGCAGTTAAAAGTTTGTAGGCTCTATTTTGTATAGCTCGTGATTAGATTTGGAATTGACGGCCCTAATTTTAGTTTTCAATTTTCTTTTTAAAATAAAAACACAGCTTCCCCTTTGTAATGAAATTTCATTGTGATGGATGGAATGAAAGATTTTTTTGGGGGTTGTTTTGAATCTGTTTTGCTGTATGCAAGTTCTTTATTTTCAAGGAGTAACTAACAATTCCTTGGTTGCTTTATCACTTTGCTAATTATCCTTGAAAATAAAGAACTTGCAGAGTCTAAAATATAGGAATTTCAGAGCATACATGTTATGTTTTGTTGACTATGTATCTAAACTAGAATAAAGGGAACTGAACATAATCTGTGAACAAGGTTTGGCCGTGCAATTTTGGATCTCTATTTATATAGTTGATCTTAAAGAAGGCAAGAAAACAGAGAAATAAGTATTTTGGAGCCCACTAATGATAATCATATTCGAACTCAATAGTTAGAACCTTATGAATGTTCCAACTTTTGGGATCTATAACATGTTTCTCAGTTGTCAGTGTTTGTTTATTAGTTATTTGATAGACTGTTCTGGCTTTTAAATTCTCATGAAACTAGTACTAGAATACCAGACCATAATATGTTCCTTTGTTCAAACTAATAAATTGAGTGCTTAACAGAAACTATTAATCATTGCCTGACTGTGAAACATTGTCATGATCCATCTCAGACAACTGTCTAGGCAGCTATCCTTGCAAGGGCATTGATCATGAATACCAATTACCTCACACAGCCAACATTTGAACCTTCATTTCTCCTACACCTCCAAGGACCTAGTTTTTTCAGTTGAATAGAATATTCTTCTGCCTTTTGGATGTATGGCTTGACAAGTTTTGTTATCCTCAATATGACGTATGGCTTTATGATGTAATTTTTCCCTTTGGCATAAAACAATTGTGTAGTTGTAGGTCTTGCATGAGCATTGCACACCTTTTGTTTCTCTTGCTTATGTATGAATCTTTCTCTTTCCTAAAAGCAAACGTAGATAAACTTGTGCTTGAACAGGACGTTACATTTGTGCATGATGATACATGTGCTTATATTGTCCCTTAGACAAAAAATTTAATGATGAAGTTGTCTTATCTCTTTCTTGAAGCTACCTTTTCACATACAAAGGGATGCAAGGCACTATGACTTGCATATTTCCTTCTTAGTCATATAAAGTGAAGGACTTGTATTGTATCTTTACTTCGAAGACATGAACAGAAAGCCTGTTAAATTTCTTTACCAGATTTGGTTACTATTTCAGTTGAGTGTAGAGTTTAGGTTATTTCATCAATTAGGGTTAGTATACATGCTTGCGGGTCACAAAGTGGTTTCCAACCAGAGGAAGACAATGGGTTTAGTGACTTTAGTCTTCACTGTAATTTCGACTCTTAATTCAGCTATTGGTAAAATGGATCCTGCAACACTTCTCATTTCTTTTATCCATCTAGTGGAGCTAGTAACTTCAGGCATTTTTTATTTTGTTTGAATAATCAATGTTTACTTTATGCTTAAACCTGTTCATTTTGAACAATATTCTATGCACATTTAATTTTAACGCTATACGTTAAAAATCAATTTCAAGGGTGCAACAAAATGAAGGATAGAGAGATATTGACTAACAATGCAACCTCACTTCCCATTACAAGATAAAAAGGTTTGTTTGAAAACTGGTTTTCTTTTGCTGGGATATTTTTGCCTTTAGACGAGTGTTTGTAGTTGCCGGAATGTTTTTGGAGCTGCAATTGTTATTTTCTGATCCAAACATGACTCCACTGATGCTTAGGTTGGCTTGTGTGTTTTGGGCTCCACTTTTTTTAATCTAGAACTTAAGAATTCTTGAATGATGTTAGTGGTTAATTTCTATAAGGTTATTGGGGCTAGAATTATGTTTTCAGGATTGAACACGACCCCCATATTAATGTTTGTGGTCTCTCTCCCATGATATTCTTGCAGACTGATAGCGATAAGTTAATTTAGGAATGAAAAAGATGGCATGTTTAGCGTTTAAGTGGTTAACTTGGGAATGAAAAAGAAATGTCATTTTTCCTAATAAATTTGACTTTTACATGTTTAGCCAATATACATGGTTATGTTCATGGTGAGCTTCATTCTGCTATGATAAATAACTTTATTTAATGAATACATCCTTTGTTGAATGATGTATTTAACTAATAAAAATATATTAGTAGCCCAAAGACAAACACAAAAGTTTACTGAGCATTTAAACTATTTACAAATACTTTTTAAAAAGTTTATAAAAAATTTTGGGATTTTGTTTAGACTTTAATGAGATATGTTTGTGTTGTAGTTTATACCCCACTTGGTACCAAATGATTCAGTTATTGCGTTTTTAGGGAAATGATCTATGCTTGATTATGGAATTAAAAGCTGTGATCTCAAAAAATTTGGAAGGTATTATCATAGTGCATAATATTACTTTTATAAATTCAACTCTTAGAAGTAGAAAAAGCACTAAAAAAAAAATGAAAAATGGCAATCAAAACATTCACGAATCATGTCCAATAATATCATGGTTGTTGACAGAGTGTATTAATGGAGGGAAGACTCCAAGTTGCAGGTCTTTCTTTAATCACTACTACGTACTAATTAGGGGTGTCAAACGGGCGGGTTGGGCGGGTATTAAATAGGTGTTAAGTTAATGGGTAATGGGTACTTATTACCTATTCAATTAATGATCTTAACTCAAATGGGTAATAAATAGTTATGGGTACTCATAATATTCATTATACAAAAATGTAAGGCTTATTTAATAATTTTTTAATAAATTTTTTAAAATTTTTTTTAATTTGATTTTAATTTTTTTAACGCGAATTTTAATTTTTTGAATCTATTCTAAAATTTGAAATATTAAATTTTGTATACTTTTATATTTAATCATATGTAAATTTTTTTTTCAAACACAATTTTTAACTTTTTTATATTTATATAAACCCGTGCATGCCTCGATCCGAGGCCCGAAATTGGGCCCGGGCCGAAACTAGACCCGAGGCCCGAAACTGGGCCAGGGCCGAAACTGGACTCGAGGCCCGAAACTGGGCCTGGCCAGCAATCGGCCCAAAACTGGGCCAGAACTGAACCGGCCAAGCCTAAACTCAGCTATAAACCCGAGCCTAAGCCCGAACGAATTTTGAATTAGTATTTAAGTGGGTAATTTAAAAATATTATAAAAGAATAAATGAGAGAAAAAAATGTAAAATAATTGTAGAACACGAAAAATAAATAAAAAAAATAAGTTTGAATAAAAAAATAAAATGGACTCACTAAAATAAGTGAGTTGTTGAGTTTTTGTTTATACTTTTAAGGGTAGTTTTGGATGGATATTTTTGGTACCCATGATGAACGAATTTTAGGGTACCCAATGGGCTACTCTAAACCCGCCCATTACATATTTAGCCCAAACCCACCCAACTCATTATTATTTTAAGTGGGTTTTATTTAGTTAATACCCAATGGATTTGGGCGATTTTTGGGTTAGTGGGTTTTTTAGTCACCCCTAATACTAACCCTGTCTTCTTTAAGTTTAATCTGAAAGATTGAGTCATCGGTCTTCAATGACGTCCATTTATTAATGGGAAAATAACACTTTTGGTCCATAATGTTTGGAGTTGTGACACTTTTGGTCCTTAATGTTTCAACTATGACATTTTTGATCCCTAATATTTTACTTCAGTGACACTTTTGATCCCTAAAACCGGCTATTACCTGTTTTGTAAGTCATTTGGGGTCAAAATGCAAATTATCAAAAATATTGGGTTGAATTGAAAATTACTGTTCATCGTCCCTAGCCTCCGTCTTCTTCCCTTTTCTTTTTTTTTTTCTTCCGGTTGGAGAGTGAACTGTATAATCTGAACATTTTTGGATGTTGATTATTGATAATCTATAATGCCTTCAAAGTTCTCTGATTGCTTTGCCTGTGTTCTTTATTTTCTTTTTTTTTTTTTTTTTTTTTCTTTCCGCTGAAAATTTGGTTTTTGTCAAGATTTCATTTACTATGTTCCTCAAGCTGGGCTTCTCCGGGCGGCGGCGGCAATAAACCCAAACGGAGGACGACGACGATTCCGGCTTTGGAATGCAGCTTTTTTTTTTCCGGCTCTGACGATGACGCCGATTCCAGCTTTTTTCTCTTTGCTCATCGGTGAAGATGGCTGAATCTGGAAGTACCCAAAAGTCCTTTGAATCGGTTAGGGAATGGGTTAAAAAAATTTAGAACCCACCTATCCTTTAATGGCGGAGGAATTCTGTAGGTTAGGGATGATGAACAGTAACCATCGGTAGGTTAGTGACGATGAACAGTAACCTTTTCTTCCGGTCGCTGTTTATGTTTATGAAGCAGAGTCTTGGATTATTGCTTTTGCAAAAAGAAAAAGAAGTGAAAGGTGGAATCGGGAATAAGAAGAGGAAAAAGAAAACTTTTGTCAAAACCTTTGTTTTTTTTTTTTTTTTGTTTAGAATTTTTCATATTTTTAATTTAATCCAATATTTTTGATAATTTTCATTTTGACACCAAATAATTTACAAAACAAGTAATAACCGTCAGTTTAGAGACCAAAAATGTCACTGGAGCAAAATATTAGGGATTAAAAGTATCACAGTTAAAACATTAAGGACCAAAAATATTATTACCCCAAACATTAAGGATCAGAAGTGTCATTTTCCCATTTATTAATTAACGGAAACTAATGTAATGTTTGGTGAGCTTTTCTTTGCGTTCTTCAATCTCTCAAGTCAGATCAGCAACTGGCCAGCTGAGTTGTCTTTTGACGAAGGGTGTGTTAATTTGATAACATTGTTTAATGTTTAGAATTATTAGATTAAACTACAATGATATTAACAGAAATTGACTCTTAGCTTTTGAAAAGCAAGAACTTGAGAAAGCAGCGAAAAGGTGGAGGAGGATCATACAAGGCTCTAATTCAGTGTCTAATGGCGTAGTTGATGTGTCATGCTAGGAAGCTGAGCTATGACCTAACAAAAATTTAAATATATTGATTAAATAAAAACTGCTAATTCCTTTACAAATATTTGAAAGTTAACTTATTAATTTCTTTTATTAATTAAAGGTGGGTATATTCACCATTTCATTAAGAAATTAAGTGCATAAAGGGCGGTAAGAACCTCTAATAAAATTTGAGAAATAAAGAAGCGAAATAGAACTATATTGGGCGTTTTTAGTTTGGATGGTCTTTCCAGAGAATGAATGATCATTTCATCTTCTTGATTTTTTTCGAGATTACTGGCATTTAATTTCCTCGTATGTTATGATATCCAGTTATTGTTCTAATTCAAACTCTTGTTCTGAATCCTGTTTAAGTTAACTTATTAGTTATCACTTAATGTTCCACATAATAATTTTTAACAATTTATATTTTTTAAAATTATTAATTTTATTTTATTCATATTGATTTTACTATAAATAACTCTATTTGAATATATTTTTATTTTTATTTCTTATTTACTAGGTACCACATATTTTTGTTTTTTTTCATACATAATGCCATCAAAAAAGATAATTAGTTGATTTTTTATTTTCTTTTGTATTAAAAACTTATTTAATAAGTTATACATTTTACCTATTTGTATAAACATTATTCAATCAGTCTTAACCATATATGACATTTTACCCTAAAATTAATATTTTTAATAAGTAGATACTAAAAATTATTGTAAAGGAAAAATTATAAATTTTTCATAATTAAGCATTCAAATGAGCAGATTTATCAAACAAATACAAGCGATTAAACGTTTTGATTCAAATGTTGAAAACAAATTTTTTAGCATTTAGATATAGGAAGAATGGCATTTTTGGTACTAAAAATTTAAGCTGTTTGTAACTTTGGTATTAAAAGTTTATTCAGTTTCAAACTTGTACTTTATGTTTATACTTTGTTACATTTTTAGTACCAAAACCTGCTATAGCAGGTTTTATTTAGTCAAACCAAACGTCAAAGGTAATTTGAGGCATTTTAGAATTATATAATTTTGTGGGACTGAAAAGATAAATTTTATACAATACTAAAATTTGAAAGGGACTAAAAAAAAAAACAGTGAACAGTCTCCCAACCCCTCCCTCCTCTTCCACCGTTCGCCTCCCCTCCCCCGGAATTAGGGGCCTTTGGTTGGGGGATTCAGAGGGTTCAATGGGAATGGAAAGAATTGATTCCCATTGTTCTTGTTTGGTATGGGGGAATGGGAATGAGATTTTCATTCCCATTCCCAAATATTTTGATATGGCCAAATACCAACCCCCCTGGTATTCAGAATCCAGAGCTCAGTTCGGAATCAAAATTGTTCTCCCTTCCAAAAAAACCCTCGTCTCCTTCTTCCTGAGTTTGCCACATGATTTCATCTCCATCTTATCATGTCGCCTCCTCCTCTGCATTTTTTCAAATCCAAGTTTTTTTTTTTCCCTTTCCTTTTCTTTTTCTGGTAAAGTGGTTTCTTCTCATCCCCATCTTATCATGGTCGCCTCCTCCTCTTCATTTTTTCAAATCCAAGTTTTGTTTTTCTTTTTCTGGTAAAGTGGTTTCTTCTTCTTGTGAAATCGGAAGGACTCGGCGACAATGGAAAAGTGGTTTCTTCTTTTTCTGATTTCTTGTTCTTCTTCAGATTTGACCAAAATTGGGTCTCCTTTTTTGGGAATTGGTACCTTTTTTTTTTTTTGCTGCAGGTTTGTGGCTACTGAAATTCTCGTGTGTGTGCTAGAAATGGTGCTGGCTTGCTGCTTTTCTGGAGTATCCTTTGTGCTAGCTTGCTTTTCTGGAATGAATTGAGATTGGAGAAGGCGAACAGAGAAGAAGAAAAGAGAATTTCTTCTCTTTTTCTTCAATAAAGAAATACTAGGTTGATTCTCACGGCGCAGTATTACTTCTGTTGAAGTTTAATTTAGATAAGTAATGTTGGTTGGTTTATTTCATTAAGAATTAATTTTTTCTCTTTTGCCTGTATGTGATGCTTTTATAATATGAAATTTCACTTGTAATGTAGGACAAAAAATTAAAATGAGCCTACAATTTGAATGGACTTAAGTTGTGAAAAAAATGTAGAAAAAGACGAAAATATGAGCCTTTTTGTCTCTTTCCGTGTCTGTCTGATGTTTGGATTATTGGAAATTGATTTTGTTCTGTATGAAAAAAATGAAAATTAGACCTACAATATGAGTGGACTTAAATTGTGAAAAAAAAAATGTAGGAAAAGAAAGATTTATAGGCTTAAAAGAAATGATGCATAATTGGCTGTTGATTTTTTTTAAAAAATGTAAGTAAAAAACTGCCGTTGTTTATTTATGTGCAAAAAATGGAAAAAAATCATAATAGTGCAGTGTCATTGTGTCCTCATCTTGTTAACCAAAAGAAAGCCGTGAAGGGTAGTGGCAGTGTTGTGGTGGATGTGAAGGTTATTAATATTATCCTCTTCCTCTTAACTCAATTCAAATAGTAGCGATCCAAAGAAAAGAAAGAAGCATAATAGAACAATGGATTATATTGAGATTGGGAACTGAGTATCACCTTCGCCAGGGACCCTTTATGTGCAATGCAATGTTCTTTTTTTATGTATAAATTGTTCCACTATGAGTTTACACTCAAAATTCAATATAAAGAGTCCTTCTCTATGTCGAAGAACAAGATGAGGTTCTATCCAAGCCTACACTCAAAAAATCTTAGACGCACTTCATTTCATATGAGATGTGGAAACACAAAATTCTTGAAACAAACTGGGAATAGTTCTAAAGAGCCTCGTAGAGTCAGAAAATTCATACCTGTTATTATCTTGATTAAAAAAAATAATAATAATCAAAAGTTACTTTTGGTGTTAAGTTAATATTATTTCTTTCTCCTACTTCTGATTCATCACAAATGGTGGAGGAATTGCCCTCATGCCACCAACAGGAAAAATATAGACTGAAAGAAAACAGCAAGTCAACAAAACTCGCTCTTTAAAGGGAAAGAATCCATTTACCCTCAAAAAGTGTGATTTGTGTTCCGCGGGGCAAGAGTTTTCCAGGACCAGTTTCCTCCCTGATTTTTTTTCTTTTTTTTTTTTGGATAAAAATGTATAAATATATTTAACTGAAAAACAAAAGATTACATGACATGAGAAGCATGTGGTAGTTTATGCGGCTGATGTACCCAACTTCTGGGCACTTTCACAACATAAATTACAGCCATTTCTATCTAGACAAATTTTAGCTTTTGTGGACTTTATGTCATGTATTACAACAGGAAAACTCCCTCAAGGAAGAAGTACGAGAACCAAAAGAATTTCAAAGGCAGTTCACAAACCTATTGTCCAATCTTAAAGAATCAGCTGCGAACCATGTCCTTAGGTCTTCTCTTTTACAGTGAACGAAGCAAGAATTTATAAACATCCCCCCTCTGAAGGAATTTTGATAAAAGACGATTATTTTGGAATCCTAAAGATGACAAAGCAAATTATTTCATCATCAAAAAAACTCAAAAGATTGAGCTGAAATAAGAACTGGTAATGTCCTTAAGAGACAAAATTAACCTTGCAAAATATGTATTTGAGCTGCATTACATGCTGCTAGATTAGGTTTGTAGTGATACCAATGTCCTCTAGAAGTAGCAAAAGTTGCCACCAATATGTGATGAAACTGTTTCAACCAACAAATCTCATTGCAACTATGAAATGAAAACTGACAAGAAATGAAAACTAACAAGAACTAATCAAATTAGTACATTTTTCATAGCTATAAATCAAGAACTCGATTCATGAATATGAAATCTTACTTGATAAACATCAAAGCTGAGTTCCAGATGAAAAATGGTGTTATAGTGTATGGTGATGAATAATGAGCCAGGGAAGCACTGCAAAAGAATCATCCATTCATGCTCATTAACACAAATCTTCAAGTTTGTCCCCTCTTAGAATCAAGACGCTAGCACTTTGGAAATCATACCTTCATTGGATAGAGCTCAGCAGTCGTGCAATTTTTGTCTGAATTCTGTTCTTCCCCCTTCATAGAGTATATGATAGATCAGAGTTTGTATTAAATAGAAACCCATGAAAAACATGGCTGCGTTAAAGATGCACATTACTACTTGGTCTACTTTCACATAGCTGTAAATGTATACCTCTAAAGAGATCAGATCTTCATAAAAATATCTCATTTTGTGGTTCAAAGTGATGTCTCTCCTACAAGGAATAAGAAAATTTGAATCAGAAAAAGACAGAAAGTGGTAGCTCCTCAAGCGTCTCTTTTTAAAGATTAAAACTAAAGCGTCCAGAAAAAATCCAGCATCACTCAAGCATTTCATGAACTCAGGAGTTCCTGCCAAACACTGGCAAATCCCAAATTATGTATACATCTTAGAAGGACAAATAACAGGTACTTACCAAATTGAACCCTCCACTCAAAAGAACCCTTTAAGACCTTCTGCAGTTTCTTAAGCCATTTTATAAAGGTCTATTAATTATAGCCCATGCATGCATCCAACAAAAAGAAATTGGCGAAAAAGGAAAGAAACAGATATCTACAAACATGCAAAAACAGAACAGGGACATTAAAGGATATTCACAGAGATACAGAATTTCAAAAGACAGTGAACTTGCAAATCCACCATAATGAGTAGACTAAAAATCAGAGAAGCATGTAATGCTAAAAGCCTCATTAATCAAATCAGCAACCAACCAATTATCGATGATGCATATCAAAGCAATTTCTATGAAAATGGATTGATCATCATTGCAACTACACAAGATTAATCATTAGCAGAATATGAATCAGTTTAATGGCATGATGCAGAGAGAGAGGAAGAAGGGGACCATTCTTATTTTGTTACAAATTCTATCAGATACCATCAACTGCTTAAATTACCCTTGTTCATGACACAGAAAATGGGTGATGATATAAATTAGATAGCTAAACTACAAGTTGGTTGATACAAATGTTGGTGTGAAGGCTAGGGAACAACCACACGACGCTTTGATTTCTACTTTACAAGTTATCCAGTATCACCTCCAACAGAAGTGTGGAATTTCAACTTAAACAAAGCAAGGATTACAACCAAAATAAATTTAAAAGAAAAAATCGCTAGAAAATACACGTAGCCACTCAGGAAGCAGTGTATAATCCAATTCAAGGAGAGGGGAAAAGAACCTGAACACTCAAATCATCAATGTCACACGTTGATTTCTCTAAGTAACAGAGAGCAAATTCCACAGGCTTTTTGAATTAGTTAAGAAGAATGAAATACCCATTCACTGCTTCATTCTTCTGAATTAGTTAGATTGCTGGTTTCCCTAGAATGTTGATTTCTCTAAGTAACAATTAGTTCCCCTCATTCACTGCTTTATTAGTTTGATACTTCACAAAAGGGTGTAATCATTACAAGCAAAACAGAAGAACTTAAGGCTGAATATCATGAAATGGGAATAGGTCACTTCAGATATTATTTGCTGAAAGAAGAATTGAGCCTGCAGTAAATATCAGAGTTTTTTAGGGAATTTCTAAGATTACATAAATTCAGTAGTGATTTGAAAATCACCCTATTGAAAAAAGATTTTTCAAAAGTGTTTACATATCAAAAGAGAAGGACGAGGAAACAATTATCCTCATCCTCACTGAAACGATTCACATTGCAGATTTGTTAAAAAAGCTCTCATTCAGCAACAATATCATGACTTTTAAGCCGCCATTCATTATCAGTCGGAGCGAGAGAGCAGAAGAGAATAAGACCGAGAACCAAAAGAGGATAATAGGGGAGATAAGAAAACTAAATCAGAAACAAGAGGACATATCATATTTACATATGGCAGAAGAAAAAACCCCTTTGGAAAACCAAGATTCTTATCATCTTGTTGCCTTTCGCATCCTTCAAAAAGGAAAACATAAAAGAAACAACAACATAAAATAATAAAAATGAACATTAAAAGAAAAAAACAGCAGCCAAAAACAAGTCGTAAGGAAAAAGAAAGAAAAACATTTACAATATGCCATCATTTGCAGCAAATTTCCCAGACAAACAATTGAAGAAAAGGGAAACTCATGGAAACAGGAAATTTGTTTTCTTCTTAGGATGCTATAAGAAGAATATAAATGTAGAACACATCTAACTGCTCTGAGCCTACGAAACCATGACCTCAACCTTTTACCTGCAGTAATCTTATTCATGGCTCTCTTCACATTAACATCTGGTTCAATGTTCACAATGAGGGTCAGGTAACATACCCATAGTTAGACATGGCATGTGAAGGTAGTGGGGAGGAGGCAGAATAATCAGGACAAATCAGCCACCAAATAAAAAGTCAAAATCATGAGGTTTTCACAAATCAAAGAAAAAAAAAAAAAAAAAAAAGGAAACCTACTTTTTCAAGCTCGTCCTCTACAGCTTCTACTATTTCATTCTTCTGTACGATCACTCAGTAGAGCTTCTAAAGGAACATCACATTCTTAAATGTTATTAAGCCAAACAACTAAACAAAGGAATTAGAAACAACATTAAACAACAAGAGAGTAAAAGTTACAATCGTATTTACAGCAAGAATAGCAAGATCAGGCTGGCTTTTAGCATAATTTATGGGATATAGGTAAACAAGCTTCTTCAACTCCAAATTTTCAGTTTGCATGCAGTTAACAACATCAGTAAAGAGCGATGAAACATCTTTCCCAACGGTCATGGCAGCAATGGCCTTTTTAGGCACAATTCAAATTCATCATCAAAATAGTGCATAGTATTCTAATTCCAATTGAGAAGCCTAATTGCCGCAAATCAGAGCAGAAGTTGCGAAGCAAAAGCATATCGATTAACCAACTAAATACGCCACAAGTTTCAAATATTAATTCAATGAAAAACACCACAGACCAGATAACGAAATCGCTACACAAGAAATAGGATTGAAGCAGATCACTTTAGGTAGAAAATATATAAAGCAGATCATTTCTTCACAACTAGAAAATACTGACAATCAGGCCAAATTCAAAAGCCACGAAATCCTACCAAAAATGAAAGAGAATGTAAGAAAAGAATGACCTTGTATTGAGAATTAAGTTCTTGTTTGGGCTCAGGGATTTCACCCTCGAGTCCGCACATTTTCTCTTTGAATTCTCCGGCCGACCGAAGCGAAAATCAAAAGCAGTGTTTCTCTGTGGCCTTCCGGTGAGGAAATTCTGACGATGGCACCGCGGATGGAAGTGGGGAACGAAGGGAAGAAGACTGCAATAAAATAGTGTAACAAAAAATTCAGAACAAATTCTTCAAAATCAATCAAAGAAACAACAACAGACAGAACAAAAATTGAATTCCCTCGTTTCTTTCCTCTTAAAATTCAGCCGAAAGACAAAGTTCTAAAAAAAAGAGGGGGAAAAAAATTTACCTTCGTTTTTTGAGGCAACATACAAAGCACAGAAATCTCAAAACTCCAAAGATCTCTTAGACATTAAGAAAAGAAGATATGAAAAGGCCAAATAAAGTTGAGATATCATCCAGACAAATGAGTCATGATTTACGTGTATACACGCAAAAAATTAAAAACCACCCTCCCCCCAAAAAAAGAAGAAAGACTTTATTTAAGATTAACAAATCTTTCTGTTCGTATCAGAATATAAAATGAGTAAATTCTCTTCTCTAAAGAATCAAGATTCTTATGAAAAGATCTTCTGAAAGTAATGCTACACCTGTCTAGCTTTTATTACAATAAACAAACTCGAAGAACTGTCAAACTTGCTAGCTCCAACAAAATCAAATGTATAAAAATAAGAACTAAGTTTACCTTGTATTTATGGTCCTGGTCCGCTGCCCTATCCCTAAAGTACCATCAAATCATGAGGGATAGAAAGCTACCTTGTAACGGTTTATAATGTCTTTCAAAATCTTATTCAGTGCATGCCCAATATGCAAATCCCCATTGGCATAAGGAGGACCATCATGAACAATAAAACTGTCCTGCCAAGGAACTCAACATCAGCTAAAAAAACTAACTTTTATCATAGAATTTAAATCACCAATAAGGACTCACCTCATCATTCTTCTCTACAAGTTTCTTAAAAACCTGATTTTCATCCCACAATTTCTGAATCTCAAGCTCCCTCATAGTAGCATTTGCTCTTATGCCAAATGTGGTCTTGGGGCAGGTCCACAATGTGTTTGTACTTGCCCTCATCCTGCTTCAGCCCTAAAGAACACAAAACATTTAGTTTAGTTATAGACACAAGGTCAACGGCTGATAGCAAACTTCCTCCCCAGGAAAAACAAAACATAACTGGTTCAATGGAACCTTACTGCTTCATACATAGCCATAAATTTTGCCAACATGCAGGTTTAAGTCATCTGCTTTATCTAGTCTATTGGTATTAGATATTTTTAATCTCACTAAAGTGGAAAACTGAAGCTCTTTGAAATAGCTAATTAGAAGGAGGTGCCCAAGATGAGGAGCTAATAAATAATACTTTAGCTTCCATTCTTACATTGAACTCTTTTGCTGCATTCCAGCCTCTAGCACTTGAAAACTGACCACCAATTCCATAAAAAAACCACCAGATAAACATCAGAGTACAAAAATTTCTTTACCTTTGAATTAGTAAAGAAGGCTACATCCAATAATTGAAGAAACTTCAAAGGATTTGAGTCATATCCCAAAAAACTTCAAAGGAAAGAATGCAAAAAACCCAGCAACCAAGTAATTGCAGAATATCCCAAAAAAAAAAAAATTGTAAACAGAAGAAACGAAAGTAACCAAAGCTCACCCAAGATGACAACAATGGCAAGAGCAGAGCAAGAAACACATGTATGAACTAATCAAAACTAAAACAACAATATCTCCCACCAAAGAGAAAAAATGGAATATACCTTTGGAAAACATTCATTTTTATCCTTTTTCTCGGTTTCTCATCCTTCAGAAAAAACAAAAAAAAATCATCAACAGCATTTCTCTTTCTTGTCTGAAGGAGGTTGAAGACTGCGAATGGAGCAAGATTGCAGAGAAGATGAAAATGGAAGAGGAGAAAAAAATGAGAGAAGAAAGGAAGGAAGGCAAGGAGTGGTGTTGGGAAGGCACCATCTCCGTGAAACCACCAGAAATCCGCTCTCAGATACGTGAATCAAAGACCCGCGAAGGAGAAACCCCAACCCAAATCAAATCTCTGTATCAACTAGTCTCAATCACATTTGTTGTGCTAAATTTCCATAAGCTCACCCAGCTGAATTTGAGGGAAAAGCAGATACAGAAGACCAAAAATCTTGGACCGTCTCATAACCCAGACAGCAGAATCCATCGGGTCTCATAACCCAAACTCAGAAAATTGAAACAACATCAGCCCAAAAAAACTGAAATGGAAGGAAAAAGATATCACCTTTCTCTTTCTCTTTCTCTATAGGATTCCGAATGATTTAAGCAAAAGAACAAAATAAGGGAGAGAAGAAAAATGGAGGCGTCTTTTAACTGAAACACCGATGAAAATCTCATATGGAGAAGAATACGAGAAAGAGGGAAGAAACTATATGAGTAAAAAGTATGATAGCAAAGAATCTCTCAGCCACCAACTCCCCCCCAATCACTGGAAATCTGCTCTAGAATCAAAAACCCTACCCACGATTTGAGGAAACCAAATCTCTGTATCAACTCCGCTGAATCACATGCGTGATGCGAAGAAGAAAACCCAAAACATGGACAAAAACTATTCAGCAAAACCTTTTTCTTTCCAAAATATCCCTTCTCAGCCATTCTTATTAAGAAAATATACACTAAGTGGGCAAGAAAAGTCACCACCAGAAGGGCAAAAATGGGACTGTCACACAAAACACAAAAATGACTAAAATGTTTGTGCCTACAAAACACGTCGTTTTGTCTAACTAAAATCTACAGTATAACATGGACAACAACCCGCCAATGACTTCTCTGTGGCTTTTTCTTCAACCTTTCCCACTGAGGAGGCCCAAAAGACCAAAAGGTCCACACAAGAATCTTATTTAACATTTAAAAGGCCCTGTGAGGACGAAAATAATCCCACAAAATGGACGAAAATGTTCATCCACCATTCCCCAATTATATATAGTCCCTTTGATAAAAAAAGAAAAGAGAAGAAGAAAAGGATAAATTTGAATTATTTCATTAAAGAAATATAGGGGTAAATTTGGAATTTTGACTGATTTCCATTACAGATATTCAACTGAACCAAACATTATGTATGACATTGATATCCATTCCAGAATTTGAACCAAACAGCAAATATTCATTTCCATTCCAGTATGATTCTCATTCTCATTGACTCCTCAATCAAATACATTCTCATTCCCATTTCATTCTCATTCCCAGATTCGAACCAAACGGCTCCTTAGTTTTTTATAGATGTTTCGGGGTTGTTTTCTTTGCATAACTAGATTTCCTAGAATAAACAGAGAAAACTAAAATGGAAAAGGAAACGAGGGAAAGGCAAAGGCAAAGGCAATTAGTACCCAAAAAAAAAAAAAAAGCATGGTGGTCTGCTGGGCATGAAAACTGAAAAAGGGTTCTTCAGAAACGGATTAGGGAGAATAAAGTCATCTGATTTCAGCGTAAAGGAGGAGTTGGATTTTCACAAAGGAAGGAGGGAGGAGGGGGAGGGGAGGCAGACGGTGGAGGAGGAGGGAGGGGAGGGGAGGAAGGCGAAGGAGGGGTTGGGGAAGACAGTGTTTTTAAAAAAAAATTTAGTCCCTACAAATTTTTAATATTGTATAAAATTTATCTTTTTAATCTCACAAAATTATATAATTCTAAAATGCCCCAAATTACCTTTAACTTTTGGTTTGACTAGGTAAAACCTGCTATAGCAGGTCTTGGTACTAAAAATGCAACAAAGTATAAATATAAAGTATAAGTTTGAAACTGAATAAATTTTAGTATCAAAGTTGCAAACAGCCCAAATTTTTAATACAAAAAATGTCATTCTTCTTTTAGATATAAGCTACTTAATCAATTCAACATTATTATTTCAGTATTCAGATGTAAACATTAATTTTTATCAAAGGTATTTGAGTATTCCATTACATACCATAGCGTATTTCATTTCTCCCCCAGTCAAATTTTTTGTTCTAATTAATGATTAGATTTTATGTACAGTATTTTTTTTTTCCCAGCCCCTCATTTAAACAACATTTTGAATTGTTTGTTTAAATGAGTCGGCCTATGTACAGTAGTTTTACCAATTGAAGCAATCAAGATCTGCCCTCAAATAATAAGAAGGTTTATTTGCGTTTACATGACTGGAAACTTTATAAGATGAACTCAATTCTATTATCTCTATTACTCGCATATGTGGTAATGCTAAAATTAATCAGTATAACAACATAATTAAAATCGTGGCATTGAAGGGTTTCATGATCGTTTCATTGCAATTTGAACCCAAAACCTTTTGATATATAAATTCATTTACTTCAATCTAATGCATCTGTATATAATTTAGGGCTGCTCAAATGGCAATATCTGAGCCGATTCGAACCAACCTGACCCGATCCGAACGCGGATCACCGATCCGTTCATCTTAGCAATTGAAGCAATCAAGATCTGCCCTCAAATAATAAGAAGGTTTATTTGCGTTTACATGACTGGAAACTTTATAAGATGAACTCAATTCTATTTTCTCTATTACTCGCATATGTGGTAATGCTAAAATTAATCAGTATAACAACATAATTAAGATCGTGGCATTGAAGGGTTTCATGATCATTTCATTGCAATTTGAACCCAAAACCTTTTGATATATAAATTCATTTACTTCAATCTAATGCATCTGTATCTAATTTAGGGCTGCTCAAATGGCAATACCCGACCCGACCCGATCTGAAATTTCAGGTCGGTTTGGGGTAATCTCTTTTAGGTTCGGGTCGGTTCGGACCCGATCCGAAATTCTTTAGTTTTATTTATTTATTTATTTTTTTCCTTTTCCTTTTGCCCTTTTTGAATTAGATGACAACAGAAAGCAAACTAAGACCGCAGCAAAAGGGAGGGGGCAGAAACAACAGTAAATAGAAATGCACCTGAGCTGGGCACCCCCAATGACATGTCCATCAGGACTACATACAGAAATACTAAGACCACTAGTTCTGCTACGAGCACCACCACTTTCAGCAATCAAATAAGAATTTGACAAGCATAATATCTCAAATCAGCCCTGAAAAGCAAATAAGCAAAATATTAGTTGCTTTATAAATGAAACTACCAATTTAACATATCAAGAAAAATCAACAAAACTGTGTAGCTAATATCAAAAAGTAATGTGAAAAGCACTGTACACACTTCTGCTGAGCTTATTGGATAATCAAATATTTCCAAAAACAAATGACCAAATCACAATAAGCACTTTATGTAAGCCAATCTTCTAAAGGAATGATACATCAGTCGAGGAAAACTTAGGAGAAAAGAGATCAGTGAAACATTTCACTGAAATGAACAAAGCAAAAACTCCGCATAGTATGCCGAATACACAGCTTGAAAATTGAGAACACATAAATTGCTCAAAGTAGACCAATTTTACAGCCTAAATATGCCATTGTAGAAACGTCAGCAATAAGAAACATAGGAAGCTACTAAATATCATTTACAAGGACCGCAGAAAGAGTTTACGTCATATGTTACAGTGCCATCAGAGGTTGTTGGTTGACGTAGTGTCACAGCAGACACAGAACCATTTGCACTACAATAAACTTCAGTAACCTCTAAAAAAAACTCAACCAAGCCAGCCTCCAAACCTCAAAGAAATGCCCAAAACAGAGAAGAAATAAACACCACGAAAGGGACCCTGTTCACAAATCCTTTTACACCGTTTCTTTTTCTTAATGGGGTGATTAGAACCTCTGTTTTTTGGACTTTTACAGCTCTGGAAAATGGTTAGAACTTAGAAGGAGGTGGGGAGAGCTGAGAAGGGGATTTTTTCTAAAACAATTGAATGGGATTTTTCCAGCACATATATTAAGCGTTCCTAAATGACAAAAACAAGAAAGGGTTCCAAGAAATTACTGGAATGACAGCAAAAAAAAAGAAATTACAGCAACAGCAATTACTTACAGTTACAGCAATTTCGCAGAGTGCTCTTCTTCAACAATATCAAATTGCAATTGAAATCTCCCCAAGTGAAAATAGCCCCTACAAATCCAATCTAGACCATTTCAAAAAGAAGAGAAACGATTCAAACGAATGATAATGCTCTGTTTAATTGATAGGTATCCTTTCACAAAGAACAGTATCATAAAAAAGAGAAAAAATACAACCATTAACATCAAGTTACGGAAGTACCTTTCCCAAATCTCAACCACGCAGGGTCGCCGCAGCCGGAGACGGAGGGGTCGCCGCAGCCGCGCAACACCGGAATAGATGAAGGAGGCGCAATGACCGGGTACGCGACTGAGAAACGGAGAGCTGAGTTAGGGCTTTTTCCTTGTTTTAGCGTTTAAAAAAAAAAAAAATCGGATCAGATCGGATCATAAACTGATCCGACCCGATCTGATCCGATATCTGAGATCCGACTTAAGCGAGCTGATCTGATCCAATCCGAAATTTCGGATCGGATCAGATCAGCTCGATCCGACCCGACCCGCAGATCAGGTGAGCAGCCCTATTATAATTTAGTGCGCTAAGAAGAAAAACAACAAGAAATTATCTTTAAACAACTCCCACCATCGACTCTGCAGCTCTTCAAGCGTCCAGGATGCCTACTCAAAAGTTTTCAAGACTAGAATTTTGGGCATAGCTAACAACTCTCAGGGTTCACATCACTTGCTTAACCATTTTATTAATAAACATTAAATTGCTTGATGAAAAGAAATCATTTTCCAAAAAGTAGCAAATCCAAGAAGTTGTTTTATTAAGTTTTGAGTAATCCCTTTACGTCTGCAGTACTGAAAGTTGTATTTTGTTTTATTTTTCAAAGCCCAACATTCATGAATCATCTCCAGTAATATAATGGTGGTTGACAAAGCTAAAATATTAATGGTGGGTCTTTCTTTAATTAATCTGAGAGAGTCACCGACCAGTCTACAGTGATTAGTTGTGATTAACTTGAACAAGCCATCATTAACGGGCAATTAATGCTTTTTTGTGAGCTTTTCTTTCTTTGTTTTTTTCTTCAATTGCATATAATCCAAGGCTCCAAGCAAGCCTTTGTTTTCTCAATCTCTCAAAAGTCACATTATAAGTTAAAGAAACCCCAGCTGGGCATCTGATCGAGTTGTGTTTTATTCAGACAAATACCAATGTGAGTAATCCATAGCGTATTTTATTTCGCACCTGGTCAAATTTTTGTTTTATTCGCTTACTAGGTGATCGAAATTCATCAATAAAAAGTATAATGATATCAGTGAAAAGAATGTTGTCAACTTATTTATTTTACGCGTTGTACATCGTTGGACGTTTTGGTAGTTGTAATGATCATTATCTTCAATTGCCTAGATAAACATAGGGATATAAACTTAACTTTTGTGATCGAATTGAGAAAGTTTTGTTTTAGAAAAGAAATATTTTTTTAGCGATTTGTGCAAAAAAAGAGAAGAAAAAATGTAATGATTATATTATTTTAAAATTTAAATTTTGAATTGGTAGAAACTGTGGTTTTTTTTTTCCACACGTAAGATTAAGAGATTAAAGGCTCCAACTCCAAGCACGTCTTTGTTTCTTCAATCTCAAAAGTCAGCAGTCTGCAATTTGAGTATTTTGTTATAATAGAGAAGGCTGGCAGGAAGAAAGAAAGAAAAAAAGCACTTGAAGCCTTGTTTCCCGTAAATCATGTCATCTGTTGTTGGATCACCGTTTGCTTACCCATCCATCCCTTTCTTTTCTATTCAATCTTCTTCTCCTTTTGATTTCTTTTCCATTTTGATCCATTAAAGCTAGTTCAATCTGTTAATTGTTCTGGTCCATCTCTGTTTTCTGATCGATCCTTTTCATTTCTTACACGCACCTGTTCCTCTGATTCCTTAATTTTTCATTCAGATCCAGATGGCCTCCACTGTCGTTGCTTGTGTCGATTCTGCCTTGGATATTGTAGTGAAGTTGCTGAAGAAGGCACGATCTTCTGACCACGACCATGGAGTGTTGAAGATACTGAGATTTAAGTTAAGGAATATCAAAACCTTTGTTCTTTGTGCCCAAAAATTGCAGAAAGATGGAAGGTTGGAGTCTTTCTTGGAGCGGATTGGAGACACCGTAAGCAGAAATGGATGGAAATTTGACGATGGTTATAATTATTTGAACGGGGTTCAAGGAGAGATTGAATCTTTGGAGGAAGAGATAGATGAATGGTACGCCACTCTGTTTGATTACACTCCGCGGCAATCAACTTGTTTCACAACTCATCAAGTCTTGGAAACCGTTAGTTCCATCTTGGAGAACCTAGTGGATATGTACGATTTCAGATCGACAGATTTTCACTTTGAGGTTTTAGGACAAGCATTGGAAGCCTTGCGTGAGCAGCTGTCATTCTTAAAAAGTCTCCTTTTCTTTGTTTTACAACGGACTGGCGTTGACATGGAAGATTTGTTGGCACATAGTGAAGCTGTTGCCATGAACGCTGCATATCTCCTTTTCACATGTAAAGTTGACAAGTTTGATGAAGAAAAGCGCAGAGGGGTGCAGCTTAAGATTTCATCATTGCTACAAAAGATCAAGCCTATTAGTCCTCATGTCTATCAGACTTACAGTCAAGTCCTGTGTAGATCAAAGTTGTCAAGACCTTTGGTTGCTGATTCTGATGCCGATGCCGATGCTGGTGCCGATGCCGTTATTGGAATGAAATTGTTCCTTGATTCTCTGGTTTCTAATCTTTGGGAGATTCTACAATTCAATACTACTAATTGTATGGAGTATGAATTGCAAGAACTATATGAAGGACTTAGATCCTTGAGAACCATCCTAGTCCTGAAGCAGCAGCAGCAGCCAAACGACTTTGACATTGGCGCGGTGTTATGTGATGCTGGAGTCTTTATTTGCTCTCTGTACCTGCAGACACACCCACCACTTGGGCTTCAGAGTTTGTTAGGAACAATTAAGATTGTTCTGGGAGTGACAGATCCAATATTCAAAGTCAATGAAGTAACTACACCTTTCAGTCAAGTGGGGCCATCGCAAAGGATTTCCACAACAACAGATGATATCGTAGGTTTCCAGGAGGAGGCACGATCAATTGTGAATATACTCCTGCAGGAATCAAAGAAACTGCAGATGGTTGTCATTGTAGGTATCCAGGGATCTGGTAAGACCGCTTTGGCTACAAAAGTTTACAATGATCCTTCAATTCGTCATTATTTCCGTACTCGTGCATGCTGTCATGTTTCAAAAGTACTCAACAGAAGGGAAATGTTACTTGACCTTTTAAATGAAATTGATCCTGAGCAATCACGTTCTGAGTATACTGATGAGCAAGATTTAATGCAGATTCTGTGGAGGTGTTTGAAACGTAGAAGATATTTTATCTGTTTGGATGATGTATGGGACATTGAAGCATGGGAGGCACTAAAAATGTCATTCCCAGATGATGCTGTTGGAAGTAGAATTCTTTTGACAAGTCGTTTTCATAATGTTGGTCCTCTTTCTATGCTCGGCGGAGAACCTCATCTTATTCTTCAATTCAGTAGACAAGAGGCTATGGATTTATTGCAGAATAAGTTATTTCCTGGACGTGACTGGCCTTCTTCGTTACAGGATCTTAGGATGCAAATTGTTGACATTTGTGATAAAAATATAAAAGAAAAGATTTGTTGAACAATGATTTTATTGTGTGTATAACATTGTACAAAGAGAGTCTATATATAGACTAGGTATAGGCTAAGTGTAGTACAATAGTACAAGTAGTACACTAGGTGTAGTACAAGTAGTACAATAGTACAAGTTGTACAAGTAGGATACTGGGTTAAGCCCATTGTACTAATCTATACACTAACAGCCCATTGGGCTAATCTATACACTAACATCCCCCCTCAAACTCAAGGTGGCAAGGAGGAAGCCAATTGGAGTTTGGATATAAAATCTCGAAGACGACCAGGTGGGTGAGATTTGGTGAAAATATCAGCAGGCTGGTCAGCAGATGATATGGAGAATAACTTGAGAGTGCCTTTCTTGAGATGCATGCGAGTAATGTGGCAGTCGATCTCAATGTGCTTGGTACGTTCGTGGAAGACATCATTGTGAGCAATGTAGATAGCACTACGATTGTCACAATAAAGAGGAGTAGCAATGGGTTGTGGAGCATCCATGTCAGCCAAGAGCCAGCGCAGCCAGACAAGCTCACAGGTGGTATCGGCAAGGGCACGATACTCAGCCTCAGTACTGGAACGGGAAACAACCTCCTGCTTTTTGCTACGCCATGAGACAAGAGAAGTACCCAACAGGAAACAGAAGCCTGTGATAGAGCATCGATCAGTCGGATCACCTGCCCAGTCCGCATCTGAATAAGCATGAAGCTCAAGTGAAGACTGAGAGGAATAGTGGAGACCATGATAAAGTGTACCCTTGACATATCGGAGTATCCGAAGAACAGCAGCATAGTGAACAGAACGAGGGGCATCCATGAATTTACTAACCATACCCACAGCATGTGAAATATCGGGACGAGTAACAGTGAGATAGATTAGACTACCAACCAACTGACGATAGCGAGTAGCATCAGATAAAGGTTCACCGTCTAAGGGTGTGAGCTTGGCATTATATTCCAAAGGAGTGGAAGCAGTCTTGTTGTCAGTGATACCGGCTTTGGAGAGAAGATCAGAAGCATATTTAGCTTGGGAAAGATAGTATCCATCAGAGGATGAGGTAACCTCAAACCCAAGAAAATAGCTGAGAGTGCCCAAATCTTTCATCTCAAAATGCTGACTGAGAAAGTACTGGAGAGAGCGGATACCTGCAGAATCATCTCCAGTAATAATCATATCATCAACATAGAGAAGAACAAGAGTGATACCAACAGAGGATTTGCGAACGAAGAGAGCAGTGTCATGAGGACTCGAAGTGAAACCCTGCTGAGCAACAACTGAGCTGAACTTTTCAAACCAAGCTCGAGGAGCCTGCTTGAGGCCATAAAGAGCACGGCGAAGACGACAAACTTGACTGCCTAAATGTGGATAACCAGGGGGTGGTTGCATGTACACTTCTTCATTAAGGTCACCATTGAGGAAAGCATTTTTCACGTCCATTTGATAAAGAGGCCAACGGCGAACAACAGCCACAGCAATGAGACAGCGGACAGATGTAAGGCGAGCAACAGGAGCAAATGTTTCCTCATAGTCAATGCCATATTGTTGGGTAAAACCCTTGGCAACTAGGCGAGCCTTGTAGCGTTCAACAGATCCATCAGCCTTGGTCTTGATCTTGTAGACCCACCTACAACCTACTACAGTCTGACCAGGAGGCAAATCAACCATATCCCAAGTGTGATTTTTATTAAGGGCATCTAGTTCATCATTCATAGCTTGCTGCCAAAGAGGGTCAGTATGTGCCTCACGATAGGTGCGAGGTTCATAGAGGGTGGCAAGGGCAAAAGAGCAGTGATAACCAGAGAGATAAGAGGGAGGAATGCTTACCCGAGTGGAACGACGAAGTTCTGGACCATCAAGAGATTCAGGAGATGGTGGTGCCACAGGATCCAAGACAGGCAGGTCATGTGCCGAGGACAGAACCGTAGATGAGTCGTCTGGAGAGGCAGCCGATGTTGAAGAATCCTCCACAAGTTTAGGATAGAGAGGGAGAAGAAGATCAGTAAAAATGGGAGACTCGGAGGAAGAGGATGTAGGAAACTGCTGGAGACTCGTAAAAGGACGATGTTCCCAAAACTCAACATGACGGGAGACACGAAGACGACGAGAAATGGGATCATAGCAGCGAAATCCCTTTTGAGATACACCATAACCAAGGAAACAACAGAGACGAGCACGAGGTTGGAGCTTTGTTCGTTCATGAGTAGGAAGAGAGACAAAGCAAGCACAACCAAAAACCCGAAGAGATGAGTAGTCAGGGGTTTGACCATAGAGAAGCTCAAATGGTGATTTGTTGTGTGTAGTTGGTGAAGGGATGCGATTAATGGTGTATACAGCAGTGAGGGCAGCCTCACCCCAAAAACGTTCAGGAAGAGAGGCAGAAATGAGAAGGGTACGGACAACCAAGAATGTGACGATGTTTTCGTTCTGCACGACCATTTTGTTGGGAGGTATAAGGACAAGACCGCTGAGTAAGGGTACCATGATTGTCTAAAAAGTATAGGAAAGACTTATCATTATATTCTTGAGCATTATCTGATCGAAAAACTTTGACAGTGCGATTAAACTGTGTTTGAATCATTTTATGAAATGTTTGATAAACAGACACAAGTTCAGAACTATGATGAAGCAGATAAATCCAAGTATATCGAGAAAAATCATCCACAAATATGACAAAATATCTAGATCCCCCCTCAGTAGGAACAGGTGCAGGACCCCAAATATCAGAATGTATAAGATCAAAGGGTGCAGAAGAAAAGGAGTCACTATTATTAAAGGGCAATTTTGTTTGTTTGCCAAAATGACAAGAAGTGCAATCAAAATTTTGAAACTGAACCGAACCTAAATGACCTTGAGAAGCCAACAGCTGAAGACGAGATAAGGATGGATGACCAAGACGAGCATGCCATAGATCAGGTGAGGAGGTAATAGTGGCAGCAGCTGCAGAAACGACTCGGGAAGGAATTTTCAGGTCATGAACCTCAAACATGCGACCAACCTTACGGCCTGTCCCAAGCACTTGACCTGTCCGGGGATCCTGCACTTCCACACCATGATTAGTAAAGAGAACATCTACGCCTAATTCACAAAGTTGGCCAACAGACAGCAAATTGAGGGATAACTTTGGGATATGAAAAGTGTCACTAAGGGATAAACAAGGAGAAGAGATTGTTCCTTTATGACTAACAGGCATAGGAGTTCCATCAGCAGTGTAAATGGTGATTGGATGTTCTAAGAGTGCCTTATCAGAAAATTGGGATTCATCAGGAGTCATATGGTTACAACAAGCAGTATCAAAAACCAAGAATGGTTACCTGAGGTGACAGATAGGGCAGTGGAAGTACGGGATAAAACCTGTTGAACAACTGCCTCAATATCAACCGTAGTAAGTGAGGAAATCGAAGGTGGACCGGTAGGAACCGATGGATCAGAAGGAGATACAGCAGCTGCCCGAGGAAGAGAAGCTTTATTCTGCTCTTGCATAAATTTCTGCAGTTTGCGACAAACGGAGATGTCATGCCCTTTAGCACGGCAAAACTCACAGCGAATACCTTTGGAAGACTGAGAGGTGGGACGCCCAGAGTTTATCCATGGAGGAGCAGTGAATGCAGCAATGGGAGGCTGTGGAGATGGTGTAGCCAATACATGGTCAGATGATGACATGTGATAAGCAGGCCGGCAGTTTTCCTCAGATATGAGCTCCTTCACTGCAGCATCAAGAGAAGGAGTAGGAGAGCGGCTAAGCAGAGAAGCCATATGATGTATGTTTGCTGGAGTGGCAGACGTACGCTGGTGGTGCAGAGGTGACTCGAGGCGCGTGAAGGCGCGTGGTGTCAGGCACAGAACCGGCTGTCGGCGCGTGTTGGGCGCGTGGGAGACCGAGTTCTGGAAAGAGTTGTGGGCGTGACGGCGGGACTATTCTTCTGACCGGATTACCGGATGAAGATGAGGGCAGCGGAAGAACGCCGGAAATATCCACAGGAACCAAAAGAATTAGAGCAATGGCTCTGATACCATGATAAAAATATAAAAGAAAAGATTTGTTGAACAATGATTTATTGTGTGTATAACATTGTACAAAGAGAGCCTATATATAGACTAGGTATAGGCTAAGTGTAGTACAATAATACAAGTAGTACACTAGGTGTAGTACAAGTAGTACACTAGGTGTAGTACAAGTAGTACAATAGTACAAGTAGTACAAGTAGGATACTGGGTTAAGCCCATTGGACTAATCTATACACTAACAGCCTATTGGGCTAATCTATACACTAACAATTTGTAAGGGACTACCTCTGAAAATCGTCCTTATTGCTGACCTTCTAGCAACTACAGAGCAAGATCGTTGGAAGGAAATTCTAGAAGCTCATTCAAGCTTTGACTTGGAATTTGAGTTGGAATTGGAGAATTGGGAAAGGTCACTGGGTATGAGTGATTTACCAGATGATGAGAGGAAATACCTTCTCTATTTTGCGACATTTCCAAAACATCAAGAGGTTTCAGCGAGGAGGTTGTATCGTTTATGGATTGCTGAAGGATTTGTTCAACAAGATTTAACGAAGAGCCAAGATTTAGAAGAGATTGCTGAAAGTTACCTGCAAGATTTTATTCGCAGAGGCTTCGTTAGGGTTGCCGAACAAAGATCCTACGGTGGAGTCAAAACATGCCGCATTAATGGCTATGTTCATGATTTTTGTATACGTACAGCCAAGCGTGAAAATTTTCTCCATATTTTGAATGGGTATGATTAGCTTTTGGCATTTAATGAGCAGCCCAGCCTGTGGAGGTTATCCATTGACTCCAAGCCATAACATTTCAAAGAGTCGAAACTGTTTTGTCCTCGTGCTCGTTCTCTACTTTTCAAGCGCTCTGAAGAAACAAAAAGTGACCAAGGAGAAGAATTTTGCTGGATGTCTCATTCGTGATTCACACCTTCAAACTTGTGACAGTTTTGGATTTAGAGCATATTAATATAGGTTCTGTGCTTCCAAGTGAAATAGAACTGCTCGTTCATTTGGCCTTTTTGGCAATCCGAGGCAAGTTGAGGCGCATCCCATCATCGATAGCTAAGCTCTCGAATTTGGAAACTTTTATTGTGGATTCTGGAACAGAAATTCTTTCATTGCCGGACAATCTCTTGGAGCTATGGAAATTAAGCTATCTTTCCATAAGGAGTTCGCATGCTTCTGGTGGTGCTAGTTTTCCCAAAAAATTTCTTGACGAAGACTCATCTGTTTCACAAGGGTTAAACAAGTTTTCTGGCGCGGTTATTCCTTCTTGGGGCAACATGGAAAAACTGTTGAGAAAATTTCCAAAGCTCCGTAAGTTGAAATGCAGACAAGGTAAGGATGAAACAGAAAATCATGACAAGAGTGTGGTTCTTGATCACGTTTTGAGTCAACTTGAATCACTTCATCTGTCAAGTTTTGATGGAATTCTGTTTGAGTTCAGTTTTCCTTTAAATTTGAGAAAACTAACGCTGTTCGGCTTTCATTTGCATTCGACCAAGTTTTCAACCATTGGTGGAATGCCAAATCTTGAAGTCCTCAAATTGCTCGATGTATCCTTTCCAGGGAAAACATGGGAAATGAAAGAAGGAGAGTTCTTGAAACTTAGATTCTTGAAATTGTATTCCTCTGGGCTTGTCAGGTGGAGATCAGCTAGTGGGGATGCTCAATGTTGTCGCTGGTTGGAGAAGTTGGTATTATATGGATGTCGACACTTGGAAGAGATGCCTTCTTTCCTGGAAAACCCTCATGAACTTGGAATGGTTGAGCTCCGTGATTGTTCTGTGGCTGTAATCAATTGGTTGAATCGGATTGAGGACAGGAGGGTGTAATTGGAATGAATTTGAGATGACTGTTAGTCCTTCTGTTTAGTGCAAAGGAATACTTTTTTTTTTGAAATGAAAAACTTTATATTAAATGCACTGGAAACCG
The DNA here is from genome assembly GCA_016801395.1 of Leptodermis oblonga. Lineage (NCBI taxonomy): Eukaryota > Viridiplantae > Streptophyta > Magnoliopsida > Gentianales > Rubiaceae > Leptodermis > Leptodermis oblonga. Next base: position 38,274,673 of record CM028754.1, on the reverse strand, counting down.
TCCAGCAACAGTTGAAATACAACAAAAGAGGGCAAAAAACACCTCATTACCATGTAATGGACCCACCTTCTTCTTCCTCTTCTCTTCCTCTTCACCGAAAACTTCTCCTTCTTTTCTTCTCTTCTTCCTCTTCCTCTCTTCTTCTTCTTCTTCTTCTTCTTCTTCCTCTTCTTCCTCTTCTTCCTCTCCTCTTCTCCGATGCCACCAAAACCTCTCCCAAAGAGAGTCCAATAAACCTTACAAATAAGGGGTCAAACCCTTCTTCTTCCTCTTCCTCTTCTTCCTCTTCCTCCTCTTCTCCGATGCCACCAAAACCTCTCCCAAAGAGAGTCCAATAAACCTCTCCCAAAGAGAGTCCAATAAACCTCTCCCAAAGAGAGTCCAATAAACCTTACAAATAAGGGGTCAAACCCTTACAAGAAAGAAACAAACAAAAGAAAACAAAAATAAAACAAATAGAAGAAAAAAACAGGAGAAAAAAACAAACTATTCCCCCCCTTCTCCCGGAGAAGAGAAGGGGGGGGGGGAGGGGGGGCGGCTGCTAGGGTTTGTTTTAGAGAGAAGGGGGAGAAAAGTATGGGGGAGAGAGAAGCAACTTCTGGGTTCAGTGCAAAGGAATACTCCATTGTCTTGTAGTAGAAACTAATCTTCAACATTTCTGTTATGTACTTGTATTTCAATTTCATCTCAATGTATAATTTGATTTATGTTAACTTAATTGGGACTTGTTTTACGTCATATTGAAATTGCAGCTCTAGCTTTTTCATAATTACAACTTTTCAATCTTGTTCTTGTGTCATATGTACAACATTTTACCTGAATATTAGTCTAGGACAAAAGAGGGCAGCCTGCCTTCCTGCATATATGAATATCTTAGAAGACCGAGAGATCGATGTTTTCACGTTCATTTATTATTTTACCTCCTAAACACTCTTGAAATTGCGGAACAAAGAAAGGTGAACGAGTTGTTATTTAGAAGTGGTTCTGTTCTGTACAAAATATATGGATACATTAGTCCTGAAATCATAAAAACACAAATTTTCCTACAATCCAGGGTAAACCAGCAGATAGGAAGAAAAAAGTGCTCACTTGTCGTATAAGGTTCGGTACAACGAAACTTTATAAATTTAAATAGGTAGAATTATAATTAAATAATATTATATACAAATATGTAAGAAAATAAAATTTTAAAAAATAAATAAACATCACAATTTTATGTGTCCACATTTAATACACTCTCAATTTTATACGTTTTAATCAATTCCTTGAATAAATAAATAAACAGCTCTCACATTCAAAATTTGAATTCAAACCCCATCCGAAAGTAATACATAATTTGTTCAAAAAGGTATTACAAAATCCATCCTCACGTTCTATTTATTGAAAATTCATGGCATAGATATATATATAACTTTGGCTTCTTCCAATGGACTATTAATTTATGTAATTTATATTATTTTCAACTTTTTTATTTTTAATACTATTGTCAACCTTTTTTTTTAAAAAAAATATTATTGTCAACCTTTTGGGACATGATCATGGTCATCGCCACCGTCCAATTTTTTTGTTGAAAAAATATCCTAGCCCTGCATAATCACTTGTATTTTGTACTCATCACATTTTTATTTTTTTCTTAGTTATTAATTTTTCCTAATTTCTTTACGATGGTATTTGTTCTTTTTTTTTAATTTTTAATACATTTCTTTTGTAATCAAAAAATATATCTGTATTTCTTTGTTCTAGAATTTAAACGTTCTCCGGCTTCTTTAAGATAGTATTTCTTTTTGTTTTTGGTTGAGAAGTACTTGGATTTGTTTCAAATTTGCATATTTCTGGACTGTTGCTACATTCAAAATCAAATATTTTTTTTATTATGGTGTGGGGCTTGAAATGAGTTAATAATTTTTCTTTTTCTTATTTCACTATTTTTTTCCTATATTTTAATATTATGAAATGGTTTAAAGATTATTTAAACTATAAGCGGTTAAAAGTGCGATAAATGCATTTCACTATCATGTAGATTATCTAAATTTAACAACAAAAGGCTAAATTGTAATTGAATATAAACATTTACTAATGATAAAGCAGATTTTAGTGATGTAATTTGCTAGAAGCTTGAAGGCTTTTTAGACAATTTATGTACTTATGTTGTCTTTTTACTGCAGTTATTAATTGAAGAAGCAAAGTTGAACGTGAGGAGTAGTTTTGGCTGAAATTGGTCTCTTTATAGATAGAAGCGGGGCAGAAGTGGAGTCCATCTCTCACGATTAAAAAGAGAGTGAAGAGCAGTTGCCGAGAGCAGTTCAAAGGAACGACCAGAGGATCAGGATCGCAATGAGAAGGAGTTTCAATCTTGACGAAGAAACTACCTAGAGACTTGAAAGAAACCTTCGTCGGTTGAAAGGAGTTGGAGGAGCAGTTCTTCATGGCTACAGTTTATTTATTTTGGTTATAAATACCAAGAAGGGCCTAATTAAAGGCTGTGTATTCAATTCTAGGAATATTACTGTGTAATTTTGAGTTTTCTGTTTGTTGTTCGAAGACGAATTCGTCTCACGACAAATTCAGTAATTCAGTTAATGAACTTTCTTATCTTTTATTTCCTTTCTTTGTTACTGTATTTTAATTTACATCTATTTCCGTTCTTCTGTGATTTAAATTCAAGCATGCATGTTCTTTAAGAGTCATTTGCTTTTATCATGGTAAGTGGCTAATTCTTTTCTCTGGCAGTAGAATGATGTAGCACGGATTTAAGTATGTTCGTGAGACCAAAATGCTTTCCAAGTTTATGAATGGAAGTTCACGTTATTCTCTATGTATAGTTTCAAGCATTATGTTGGTTTTCTTAGGTCTTGATCACACTCAAGTTAAACTGAAATAATGTAAAACCAATCGGATTACTCGAGGCGTCCTCAATGGGTGTGATCATTGATAAAACTACTTTCAGGTAGGGAGAATAATAGGGTAGTTGAATGGACCTGCTCAGAGTCTTTTGGAAAAAATCAAGTTCCCTTATTTCTTAATGCTATTAATTGGCTTAATCTAGTAGAGCGTCTCTCTAGGTTACTGGCTAATTAAGAGATTAGTTAGAGATACGTCATCCTAACTATCCATAAAATAAGAGGGAATAAGGTTATGCATAGCGCGTCGTCGGTAACCATAACTGATTGATTTCTGTTTGCAAACATATTTTTGAGTTAATGAACGAACTACTTAAATTGGTGTGGATTCATTTCTTGCTGGAGTTTTTCTTTATTGTTTTAGTCTATTTTATTATTTTTATTATTTAAGTGTTTCTCCTTTTAATCCTGATGAAATTCTCTCTCAAAGTTGTTTTCAATTAACTGAAGGAAGGAGCTAATCCCGTTCCCTGAGTAGACGATCGTATTCACCACTAGGCTGATTTGAGTAGGTTTTATTTTGGTGTAAAAACGACACACCAACTAATTTTTATTATTATGTGAAACAAAAGAAAGATAAAAGTTTACCGTGGCCAACACTGGGCGCGGCTAGAGAGAAACTAGTCATCTATATATATAGCTAGGATTAAAGAAAGAAAAAAGAAGCAACATAAACAGCAAACCCCTAAAAAAAAGAGAATAGAAAGAAGGAAGAAATAGGAAAAATCTAAAAAGTGGGATTTCAATCTTGAAATCTTGATTCTAATCCCGTGAATAGGATCTTAGCAATCTCAGAAATTCAACGGTAAGTTTAAATCGCTTACGATAACGTTAAATTTTGGAATTTTAGTGCCTATAGGTTTAAAACTATAAAATTCTAAGTTTTCTTGAATTTTAAGTTGAATCTTTGATTTTAGAAGTTATATAGATATTATGGAATATTAGGAATGTTATATGGATGGTGTAGGAATGATTTTGAGCAAAAGAAACCAAAGAAAAATGAGTTTTGGAGCACTTTTGTTTGAAACCCGAAACTAAAAGTTGAAGAAAAGATTTTCTGGGCACGATCATTTTAACCGATCTAAGGAAGGGTAAAATCAATCTTGGCTCAAGAAAACCCGTTAAAACCGACATCAGGACGGGTAAAACAGGTATTGAAATTTTTGAAAATTTTCACTTGGTTTTTACTGATTTCAAAGCGGGAAAAACCGATCCATGATTTTTTTAAGTAAGTTGGAGTTGTTTTAACCGATCTCACGATGGGTAAAACCGATCCGAGGCTCTCTGAATACTTTTGGAGTAGTTTTTACCGACCTCATAGTGGGAAAAACCAATCCGACGTTGGAAAAAAGGATTTTTGAATAATTTTATTTCTTTCATTTAATTTCTTTATAATTCCTTTTGTAATTCTTTTCTAAAGTTTTTCAACAATCATTTTAAAGGGCTTTAAACTTATATTTTTCTTAAGTTAGTAACTAATATATTTTCTTATCTATTTATTTATTATTTCCAAAGTAAAATAGCAATAGAATTTAAATTCCTATTTCAATATTATAAACTTATTTAAAAGAAAATAGGTAGGTTGGTTTCTGTCAATATTTAGCTAATCTTTAGAATACGTAAGAAGTTTAAGAATCATACAATATTATTAGTTGGAATAATACTAAAATTCCATAATGTGAAATATATGCAAATTATTTGGATATTTATAAGCTAGCATCTGCGTAACACGATGAGTGTTCTCACTAAAGGGGTTAAATGTTTTCAATAGTAACGAAATGAATTAGCATGTTTTATGATTAATGTTATGTTTATATCTAGTGATATGCATGAGTTACCACCGATGCTTATGATCGTGACCTGTAATTGTGAAAAGTGAAATATTTCTATATGTGCCATATGTACATAAATGTTTTCAAATATTGAGTTACGCGTATAAGTGAAATACATGTTCAATGTTTCCATGTGAATGTAAACTGTCATGTACTCCTAATTTAAGTGTCAAGCAGGAAATGTTAGTGTCCCGTGCACCCCTGTATGTGCACCATATTATTTGTTACTTGCGTGTTTCCTATTACTTGTTACTTGCGAGTCATATTTGGGGTCCCCAAAGCCTGTTTAGTTGTTGGGATCGAGCATGTCGACTTCGGGTTTTTGTGCTTGACTCAATGATTGAAGATGTCTTGCTCAATATTATCTTGATGTATGTCACCCTGTTCCATGCACCTCTGTATGTGCACTAGTTTATTGGTGTAGTTGACGAGGCAACACACCGTGTATTGTGTCCGCCGACCAAAGAATTCCAACACAGGTAAAGTATAATCAGTAATGCTTAACGAAAGGCCACATAGATCTTCGTTATAGTTTGTTGATTATGCTCTTTCTATTTCTTAAGTGTCCCCCCTTGTGTGCTTAGGAATTATGTGTTATGTGCCGGTAATTATTTACTTGGTAATATTTTTAATAGTGCGACCTTACTGAGCATGGCAGCTCACTCCTTAGATGTTTTGCATGTAAAAGGAATTAAGAACGACATTATGAAAAGCTTCGGGATTATAGGATGAAGTCTCATATAAGGTAATAATGCGATAATTTTGTAATTGTTATAGAACGACACTTGTACATTTTGTATTAGTGAAATAAATGATATCTTATTTTAATTTAGTGTAAAAATATTTAGTATTCTCTGTATCCTAAATGAGTCATGATGCGAATCAGGCAGGCATCTCGGTCGCGACTCCCGCCTGAAACAGGGAGGTCGGAGCTGGGGTGTTACATTTGAGTAGAATAGAAGAAAACTTGGCTTTTAGGAAAGTAAAAAAAAAAAAGAAAAAAGAAAAGCAGGTTTATTTTAACCATGTTTTATTTTGTGACCTAATATAATCTCTTTATCTTACTTTAAGTGTGAATATACTGTTAAGGGCATGTTCTTTACGCCGGTCTGAGAACCGGGTTTGAGTTTTTAGGTAGAGACCAAATGGGTTGAGACCCAAAACAAAGAAACGTCATTCTCAACCCTAAACCACAACACAAATTCCACCACCACCCGGTCCGCCCCGCCGCCGCCGCCACGGCCGCCGGCCCAAAACCTAAATCCCCAAAATCAAATTCTTCTTCTTCTTCTTCTTTTTTCTGTTTCAATCAAATGGGTTTGAGCTTGAAGTCCATATTTTTCCCAAATTTGGGATTTGGGGATTCAAATTTAAAATAAATAATCACAATTGGGTTTGTGAGTAATTGTGGGGGAGGAAGAGGAAGAAGTGTGAAGAAGAAGAAGAGGAGGAGGAAGAAGAAGAAGAAGAAGAGGAGGAGGAAGGGCCGGCGGCGCGAAGAAGAAGAAGACTGCCGGCGGGAAGAAGAAGAAGAAGAAGAAGAAGAGGAGGAGGAGGAAGGGAAGAAGTGCGAAGAAATAATCATAGGACAGCGGAAGAAGAAGAAGAAGAAGAAGAAGAAGAAGAAGGAGGAGGAGGAGGAGGAGAAGAAGAAGAAGAAGATGCGAGAAGGAGAAGAAGAAGAAGAAGAAGAAGAAGGAGGAGGAGGAGGAGAAGAAGAAGAAGAAGATGCGAGAAGGAGAAGAAGAAGAAGAAGAAGCTGGGAACTGGGTTTGTGAACTGGGTTCGATTTTTGAGTAAATAACATGGGGTTGGATTCGATTTTTGGGTTGAGACCCAAAAAATGGCCAAACTCGGTTCTCACAGGCCCTTACATTTACAAAACACAGACAATTCAACCCCTATCCATTCATAGTTCCCTATAATTTTTTTTTTTTTATAAAAAAAAGGAGTTAAATTGTCGATGATATAACGTATAACATTGGGTTCTTATTAACCTACAAGTAAAACATCACTAGGTAAAATGAAAATTATCCCTATTTTTGTATTGCATGACGGTAAAGGAATGAATTTAATGGTGGGGCTCTTTCAATTTGGGATGCTTTGTGGCAGGGTACAAATGCAAAGGAAGAATAATTCAAATATTTTAAGGAAAAAAAAAACTAAAATAATTCTCCTTTCGGTTTTTTTTTTTTTTTTTTTTGTTTTTTTTGGGGTACATAAAGATTTAGTAGAGTTGATGTAAATACATGTGTATGTACCAACAATCGGCATTATTTTTGTCACTTCGAATTTTTTGCCATAAACTATAGCTAGGGTGTTAAGAAAACCGAAAAACCGGTAATTGGACCATTTATCAAACCAGTAAACTGACTTGTAATCGATTTTAGTAGAGTTTGGTTACCGTTATACATGGTTAATCGGCAGGGCCAGTGCTAAACATTTTGAGGATCAGGGTGAAATGTTAAAAGATGTCCCCAATAAAATTATGATGTAAAATTTTATATTGTGAGTCTTGAATTGGAAACTACTTAATTTAAAAAATGTGTGAGCAAAAAATACTACTATATTATAATGTACAATAATGTTCAAAAAAATATGTATTATGGTGTACGGTATTAATATCACGTTTGGCCCCCTAAATAATTAAAGGGTGAAATTCTATAAATTTCATTAAAACATATAATTAATTAGTTTTTATAATATGGAGTTTGACGTGAATAAATAAAGACACATTCATGCATGGATCTCATTCGAACAATTATGAGCAAGAATTACTATTGTATTAATACAATTATGGGCCCTCAAATAAAATTATAATGTGAGAATTGAGTAATTTTTATTTGTAAAAAAAAAAAATATTTTTATGATGTGGGCTGAGTTGAAAATTGAAAAAATAAAAATAAAGATCAATCCTTGTATGAGCCTCAAATAAAAATAAATGTGGGTCATAATTTAATTTTGTATGAGCAAAAAATACTATTACATAAAATTGTAATAATATAAAATTAAGTCCCCAAAAATTTTGGGCCCAAGATGATTGCCCAGCCTTCATTAGCCTTAGTGCTGGTCATGATAACCTGTTCGGTGTCGATTTTAAATTTTTTCCTTATTGATTAAACCGGTATATATATATATATATGTTATATATGTTTTATGTTAAAATTTATTTACATATAAATCATAATTAACATGTCTTATTATATTATATTTTTTTGTATTACTATAGATAAAATTTTTGTATACATATAAAAGTGTTAAAAATGAAACATTAATTAATTTTAGTTGGAACTTTTCAAAAATATAATAACTATCTTTAATAATAAAGAATATTAAAATTATAATTTTTTTTACATTGATATTCATTTATATTTTTGAATACTCTTGTAGTAATTACTTATAAAAAACTTATACTTGTCCGAAAAATAAAAACAAAAGAAAAGGAATTAAAAAACAAAGGAATAAATTATTGGTTAACCGATTAAACCAGGGATTTTTTTCCCCAAGAATCAAATTGGCACCAAAAATTACCAAAATAAACAATTTTTTTTAATTCCGATTCTATAGAAAACGAATCTGCCAGATTCGTTTTCCCCAAAAAATGAATTTGGCAGATTCGTTTTCGAGAAGAATGGTTGCGGGGGAAAAATTGAGAAAAAAGGAATTTTTGGAGAAAACGAATCTCCGAAAAACGAATCTTCGTGATTTGTTTTCACCTTCGGTTTTTCAAACAAAACAAATTAGTTGAATTCGTTTTCAACGGAAAACGAATTCAACGTATTAAGCAGAAAATGAATTTGTAGGATTTTAAAAAATAAAAAATAAAAAATAAAAATTCAGTAAATATATAAACTGAAAAACTGCACAATAGAAAAGGAATCGGGCGACTGAAGAGGGAGAACCCACTTGGTGGCCGAACAGAGACCGCTCGTCTCCGACCCACCGACAGGCGCCACCCAGCCGTTCCGGCCGACACCACGGCACGTCGCCGGCTCGACGGCCGGTTGTCCGGAAATCAAATTTCAGGCGACGGAACCCTAGGTTTTGGGACAGTCTTGAAGGAGACCCAATTTCCGGTGGCATAACCTCAATTTGCAACGGATCCACTGCGATTGTGCTCGGAATCTGCTTCAGGTTTGTCCTAGGTTTATAAAGTTGTGAATAATTTGGGTTTTATTTGTAATTGTGCACAAATAAGCATGCTTTAATTTTTGGATATATAATTTGGGGATTCCTTCAATTAATTCTGTTTGTGTATAGTGTATTTGCCGGTTGGGGGAAATGGGAAGAGCATGAAAGAGTAGCTAAAGACCCATGGGTGAATTTTTTGGAAAAAATGGTCAACGTGTTTTGTTGTTGGGGGTTGAGGTATATGTTGATAAAAATGCTCCATGTGTTCCTTGTTTACCTTTGAACAATTTGGTTGTGTTTGTTTAGCAAAGTTGAGAGGTGGATTCCGGAGCAATGAGGCATTGCGTACTTTTTACACAATTGAAAAGCGAATATGTGACACCATCGTGTTCCCACGTAGTTTGAAATTACCCTCATTGTTGTAGTTGAAGTTGTAAATGTTAATCGAAATGCGGAGACCCTTGTTTAATATGGTGTTACTTTTGATGAAAATGCGTAGAGTTGAATATTTTTTAGGGAATAGAAGCATTAGTGTTTCTTGTACCTTCGCTTCATATGCCATTGGGATTGTGTTGTTCTTTGTAGTTGGGGGTTGAGGTATATGTTGATGAAAATGCTCCATGTGTTCCTTGTTTGCCTTTGAACAATTTGGCTGTGTTTGTTTAGCAAAGTTGAGAGGTGGATTCCGAAGTAATGAGGTATTGCGTATTTTTTACACAATTGAAAAGCAAAAATGTGAAACCATCTGCTTGCCACATAGTTTGAAATTACCCTCATTTTGAAGTTGAAGTTGTAAATGTTAATCGAAATGCGAAGACCCTTGTTTAATATGGTGTTACTTTTGATGAAAATGCGTAGAGTTGAATATTTTTTTAGGGAATAGAAGCATTAGTGTTTCTTGTACCTTCGCTTCATATGCCATCGGGATTGCGTTGTTCTGAAAATGTTTCCTATTTTTTGGTTGGTTTGGAAGGTTTCCGCATTGAATGAGGCTGTCTCAGGAAGCGTTAAATTAGAGTGTTTTTAAAAAATTTTGGGTTGCAAATTTTATGCCTATATTAAAATATTGGATTAATACAAAAATAAAAGTACAATATTTAAATTAGGTTGAATACAAATGAATGCCAATAGTAAAAACTTAATGCAAAAATATATTTACAGTCAGTAATTAAGGAATCTCTGTCCTTAGAACAATTATTGTAAGTAATGTGAAAGATAAGTACGTCTTAATTACTGATCAAACAAATAAATGCAAGGACTATTTTGCAATTTTGTTCCAAAAAAGAAAGATTTGTAAATATATTGGGGTTCACGTGGAAGTAAACAAACTTAGGGGGAAGGATTTGTAATTTTACTTTCTTACGTCTCTTTCTTTCCCCGTACGAAATCGGATCCGAACTTTAAACGCTTTATCATTAACCGGGTTTATATCCTTTCGATTATTTTGAAGTCTTCCCCTTTCACCTTCACCTGAAAATTTGTCGGAGAAGAAATCGGCGGTTAGATGGCGGCGACGATGGTGAGTTCGGCCGGCATGCTGTTGGCGATGTTGAACGAGAGTCATCCATCACTTAAGCAACATGCGCTTACTAATCTGAACGCTTTCGTGGATTATTATTGGCCCGAGATCTCTAACTCTGTTTTTCTGATGTAATTTCTACAGCCCGCAGCTCAAATTTATGTCTTTTATTCTTTACATTTACTTGTACTGTTTACTGATTTGTTCGGTTGGTTCAAGAAACTAGGGTTTTGAAGGTTTATTTATTTATTTATTTGTTTTGGATAATTGGGTTTTGATTTATGGAATGCTTTGAACTTTTGTGCACTTAATATGTAGTTTTACTTACGGAAAGAATTATGCGATGTACACTGTGAGCATATGTCTATTCAATGTGTTTTCCTGGAATTTTCTTGAATTTATGTGGGAACTGTTTATGTTGTTTCAAAAACGGAATTTATGATGTTTTAAGGTTTGGAATTGGACAATTGTTGAAAAGGTTGAAGCTTTTTCTTTTCGTGATGATATATAAATTTTGATTTGGAATTAGGGTTTATTTTTCCTCAAGGTGTAAAAACTGAACGCTCAGCTTGTTCTGTCCTGCTGTTAGTGTTTATTACATAGTTAAATTTTGGGGTTTGTGGTCCGATGAAAACTTTTTCTGGGTGGGAGGGAAATTTGTTCTTAACTGGGGAGAGGACATGCTTTGAAGTATTGATGCAGTTTAGAATTATTGATATGTGTTTGGCAGTTCCATATTTGGGACTGAAATACTTGCCCTTCTATTTCATGTACTTTAGACAGATAAGGTAGAACAGGTATTAGGGTAGAAGAATATGGGTAGGTGATGGGATAACATTCCGAGGAGGGAAGGAGATAAAAAATGTTTGATCCCTGCACTTGGCAAATCCATGTCAGAATGATTAGGCTGTATATTTTCCTCTTTATAATTGTTCTCATCATTCCCAAGACCTCCTTATATTTTGAATACACTTTTAACATTTAAATGACAAATCAAAAACACATTTTGATAGCATGCAGGGTTGGTACAACTGTATGTTTTCGATGTGTGATGGTCCTTTAGTGGATTTTTTTAAAAACTTTTTGGAAAATAGTCTGAATGTGGATCAAGCACAGTGCGAGAAGTTGTTATGCTTTCTCTCCTGGAGCTCTAAGATGTTATATTCGAAGCTTATTGCAAAGCCATATCATACAGAACCTAGAGAAGAACAAAGTAGGGTGAGCTTTGGAGAAGAACGAATTAGCTGTTCATCTGGAATGTTGGACAAACATTTAAGTTAGAGCCTTGTTTGCTTTTCTTAGTTAGAATGTCATTTTATTCGCACTGTTGTGGAGCATCCTGATACCGGTGTGTATGCTTTTGTGTGCACGTATGTGTTATTTTATTTCATTTTGTTCGTTTGATGTGTGCATTCTCCTACTTTGTTCTGATGGTCAACTTTCATGTGTAGCTGCAATAACTTTGCAATATCAATTTTCTGATTTATGATTCTTGTGGGTTGATAATTTACAAAAATAGTGGAGATGCTAACTTTTCTGATCCTTGTGCACTTATGTTGAGTTGGGGGACCAGATGGTCTTTGAAAGTAGCATCACTCGTGGCTATGAGAGGTTGAACATTTGTTTATGCTTTTGCAGAGAGAGTGTGTATGATGATGAAAAGTTTGACCAGACACAAAGACAACTCGCTGCTTTGCTTGCCTCAAAGGTTAAGAGATGTTATTTTTTGTGTTTCTTTCTTTCCATCACTATGTGCTATCTCCACAGAGAGGGAGAGAGACGCAAATTCTTTTCCTTCTCAAATTTCATTCCATTAAGTTTTATCCAAAGCATAGGTTTTGAAGGAACTGACTTTTTAAGCGTATGATGAGAAGTAGGAAGCTATGTGTTAAATTTGTAGAACCTCCAGTTGTTCTGCTTGAGGTGTGCATTTGATCATTTTTGCAACGGATTCCTGTATTTTTTTTCTCAGGTGTTCTGTTATTTGGGTGAATTGAACGACTCCTTGTCATATGCTCTTGGTGCTGGCCCTCTTTTTGATGTCTCGGAAGATTCAGATTATGTCCGGACTATTCTGGGTAAGTTCTTCATGATGCATTTGTGTCTTGTGGTATAACACGGCACTCTCACAAGCTTTCTTTATCAAAAAGATAAATTGGCTGAGAAGTAACTCTTAGGTACTTGAGGGCATGAGTATTTGTACCCTCAACTTTGTTGTTTGTTAAAGAAAAGGTTAGCCCGGTGCATGGAAGCTCCTTGTGCGGGGTCCTAGCCATTAATTGCATTTCTGGATGGATGTTTCCTTGACTGGAAACTAACTGTTACACTTTGTACCCTCAGCTAAAGCTATTGATGAATATGCTGGAATCAGGACCAAGGCTGCTGAGCCAAATGATGAATCTGCAGAAGTGGATCCCAGACTGGAAGCGATTGTAGAGAGGATGCTTGATAAGTATGTAAACTGTGGATTCTTACTTCAGACTTTATAAATTAGGCTTCATCTTACACTTCTTTATCATCATCTGTTTTAGGTGTATATCTGATGGAAGGTATCAGCAAGCTGTAGGAATGGCCATTGAATGCCGAAGATTGGATAAGCTTGAGCAAGCAATTAATAAGAGTGATAATACTCAAGCAACTCTATCATACTGCATTGATGTTTCCCATAATTTTGTTAATTCCAGAAAATACCGCCGTGAGGTGAAGATGTCTACCCCATTACTTGTCTTTTACTATGATTACCTTATGTTATTTAACTAATTCATTTTTCGTTCTGTTTGAAAAAGTGTTGATGATGTTGTACTTCTGATCTTAAAAGTGAGGCAATAGATAATACTGAATTGGCTTGCTGTTGCTTTCTAGGAGCACCAAATTGAGTTTTAGCGGACAATGTGATATGTTGGTCTTAATGGAATTCATGTTTGTTTGGTTATGTGTTTGAGAAGCTTGAACTTAATCAGAGTTCATCTTTATCTTTATCTATTACTGTGATTTTCTGTGCTGGCAAAATTTGTTAGTGGGGTTCGTAAAGAAGTATTATCCGACATTAGGGTTTGTTGTACTTGTTACTAAAGTCAAGGAAGTGTTGCTATGGTTCCCTGGCTTATGCTGCTAAAATTAATGGAACATATCCTTGGATTTTGGCTAAAAGAACATAAGTTTAATGTATAGATAGTTTCATATACCTTCCCAACTTATATTACCTGGTGATAGATGATGTATAAACCATTTTTAGTAAGTTGGATTAAACTGTGGTCAACTATTAGGTGGATTAATACTGCATTGGTGGTAGAGGTTGGCCATATGACTTCTTGTCTTCTTTTCGAAGGTTTATACTCCATAGCAGGGTCTGAATATGTATATGTAATGATATGCTTGTGGGATGTAATACTCAGGAGCATCGTCGTGTTCATCATATTTATGTGCTACTTTGTTCACAAGCTGCAAGTTATTGTTCTGTTACTGGATGACACTCTTCTTTCTCAACTAATGTATAAGGAGAGAGTTGAAGAGTCTTATAGAACTTTGAACAATATGAATTCTTATAGTCTACTTAATGGTATACAGGTGCAACGTCTTCTTGTTAAAGTATTTCAGAGACAGACATCTCCTGATTATCTAAGCATATGTCAGCTTCTCATGTTTTTGGATGAACCAGAGGATGTTGCTGGTGTATTTCAGAGACTCTTAAGATCAGATAAGAAAGACGATGCTCTATTGGCATTTCAAATAGCTTTTGACCTTGTAGAGAATGAGCGCCAAGCCTTTCTCTTGAGTGTGAGGGATAGGCTTTTGATTTCTAACCCAGAAGCTTCAGTGGCTGTGCAGTCTGGATCCTCTGAGATCAATGAATCGCAGAATGTGAACAACGCAACATCAGAGGATGTTCAAATGGCAGAGGGAAGCCAAGCTTCTGATGTGAATGTGCCCAACAGTGATCCAAATGAGGCAGTTTATGCTGAAAGGTTATCAAAAATAAAAGGAATTTTATCTGGAGAGACCTCAATTCAATTGACATTGCAATTCTTATATAGTCATAACAAGTAAGCATAGTCTACTTCCTTGTTCTTCTTTGTGAAATCTTATCCAGAAAGCCAAATTGTTTGGGATTTTCATTATAGCAGTTCGAAGGATGACTAATCTATGCTTGGTAATTTGCCTTTAGGTCGGATCTCCTCATTCTAAAGACAATAAAACAATCTGTTGAGATGAGAAACAGTGTCTGTCACAGTGCAACTATATATGCCAATGCAATTATGCATGCTGGGACAACTGTTGACACATTTCTCAGGGAGAATTTGGTTAGTAATATGTTTTTTTTTTCTGAATCCTTCTAATCATCTTGTGTATTGAGCAATATATAATTTTTTTTTTTTGCTTGAACTATCAGGACTGGCTTAGCAGAGCCACAAATTGGGCTAAATTTAGTGCTACAGCAGGACTGGGGGTTATTCACAGAGGCCATCTACAGCAAGGAAGATCATTAATGGCTCCTTACTTGCCTCAGAGTGGGGCTGGTGGTGGTGGCAGTCCATATTCAGAAGGAGGGGCCTTATATGCTCTGGGTTTGATTCATGCAAATCATGGGGAGGGCATCAAACAGTTCCTTCGAGATAGCCTGAGGAGCACTAGCGTTGAGGTATTTGCCCTTTATAAACTCAGTTATGTAGCTGCATACTTCGCTCCAGTTATTTACCTATATCGTGAATTTGACCTATGCAGGTTATTCAGCATGGTGCCTGCCTTGGTCTTGGCTTGGCAACTTTAGGAACTGCTGATGAAGATATCTTTGATGATATTAAAAATGCGCTTTACACAGACAGTGCCGTTGCTGGTGAAGCAGCAGGTATCAGCATGGGCTTGCTGATGGTTGGGACCGCAAGTGAGAAGGCAAGTGAGAAGGCCGGCGAAATGCTTGCATATGCACATGAGACTCAGCATGAAAAAATTATCAGGTGCGGTTGACTAACTAATTTAACATCTTTATTCTTAAAGCTTTCTTGATTTTTATTGACCTTCAGTGGTTTGTTCTAGGGGGCTGGCTATGGGTATAGCCCTCACAGTTTATGGAAGAGAAGAAGGGGCTGATGACCTAATTGAACAGATGACACGGGATCAAGATCCCATTCTAAGATATGGAGGCATGTATGCATTGGCATTGGCATACAGAGGGACTGCAAATAATAAGGCCATCCGTCAATTGCTTCATTTTGCAGTATCAGATGTAAGCGATGATGTTAGGCGAACTGCTGTTCTGGCGCTTGGTTTTGTGTTATATAATGATCCTGAACAGGTATGTATATTTGACAATATGCTGATACGCTGTTCTGATTCAATTGTTCGATTTTGAGACTTCTGATTACTGGGTGCAAGATTTTAAAACCGCTTATCGGTTTCTTGGACCAATTCCTTTTTCTTCCTTGATCTTGGCTGTGTATGATGAGCCTCAACACATTTCTTCTGGATATGGTCTAATGTTAATTTGGGTTGCTAACCTTGAATTGCAGACTCCTAAGGTTGTTTCTTTACTCTCTGAGTCATACAATCCACATGTACGCTATGGTGCAGCTTTAGCTGTTGGCATTTCTTGTGCTGGTACTGGAATGAGCGAGGCCATATCTTTGCTGGAGCCTTTGACATCAGATGTTGTTGACTTTGTTCGTCAAGGTGCCCTCATTGCAATGGCTATGGTTATGGTCCAGATAAGTGAAGCCAGTGATTCCCGTGTTGGTTCATTCAGGTAGTCTTGCACTTGACATTATGCACAGCCTTTCTTCTGATTTTCTTATTATGATTGACTTTACTTATTTGCTTTTCCTCAATTATTAGGAAACAACTGGAGAAAATTATTCTAGATAAGCACGAAGACACCATGAGCAAGATGGGTGCAATATTAGCCTCTGGAATTTTGGATGCTGGTGGCAGGAATGTCTCGATCAAGTTGCTTTCTAAGACGAAGCATGATAAAATCACTGCTGTTGTTGGCCTTGCAGTTTTCAGTCAATTTTGGTACTGGTACCCACTTATATATTTCATTAGCTTGGCGTTCTCTCCAACAGCACTTATTGGCCTAAACTATGACCTCAAAGTTCCAAGATTTGAGTTCCTATCTAATGCGAAGCCATCATTGTTCGAGTACCCCAAACCGACAACAGTTCCTACTGCAACTTCAGCTGTTAAACTTCCTACTGCTGTTTTATCCACATCAGCCAGAGCTAAGGCTAGGGCAAGTAAGAAAGAGGCAGAGAAGGCTATTGCTGAGAGAACTTCTGGGGCCGAGTTGGGTTCTGGTAGTGGATCCTCTGGGACCAGTCAGGTTAGGCTATACACATTGCTTCCAAGTTCGATACAAGTTTAGGGCCCCATTGCTTTCTGTCTGTTGAATTATTTTGATATATTCTTCTTTACCTGTTGAGCTAACGTGTCAGTTCATCAAATTGTCAGGTTGATGCTGCTGTCGAAAAGAAGGTAGTAGAACCAGAGCCTACTTTTGAGACTTTGACCAATCCTGCAAGGGTGGTTCCTGCTCAGGAGAAGTTCATTAGATTCAAGGAAGATAGTAGATATGTGCCAGTGAAGTCAGCATCTTCAGGGTTTGTGCTTCTGAAAGATCTTCGCCCGAATGAACCTGAAGTTTTGTCCCTCACCGATGCACCTTCATCAGCCACATCCAATGCAGCCGCATCAACAACTGCTCCACAGGGCGCAGCATCTGCAATGGCAGTGGACAATGAACCTCAGCCACCCCAGCCTTTCGAGTACACGTCTTGATTCATTCATCCTCTTAAAGGTTCGTTCAACAAAGGGGTTCTGTAGACATCTTCACAAGTTCCTGTGAGGAGTTTCTGTTCAGTGCTGGCCGGCCGGGTGTTGATTTCTGTAAACCTGAGACAAAAGCTGTGACATTTTGCCATTCTGTAGGCAGCGCCGGAGAGTCTGGATCTCGATTTCTTGTTATCTGGTACCCTGCTAACCGATGGTTGTTGATTTTCCATGATGTATTATGTTTTACTAGCGCACTTTAGTATTCAGTTGGAATGTTGGGGGCAAAAGGAACAAAGAAACAGCCATTGCAACAGCTCAATGCTGTGATAATTCTTTCGATTTGTGGCGGTGGAAACAGAATGTGAACATGTATTTTCTACGTAGTGAATGGAAGTTGCGGTACATTGATTTCTTTCAGTTTTTTAATCCTTCTGAGTTTTTGGCCGTGCTTGATTTCCTAGTGGTTTCTGAAGGTAATACCAACCGGTTTTACAAACAACTATTCACCATTTTATTTATTTACTTTTTCCTTCGTTTTTATCTCTTTGTGAAAACTAAAACCAGAAAATGTGAAAGTAAGAAAAGCCCACAATGTCATGGGGCATATAGTATACACCTTTGAAAACTGAAAAGCTAAACGCATCATGAAAGTCTCATATTTTCCTGTAAGATATATGACACAAATTTATAGCGTTCCGAATTGAAAATTGCTAAAGGCCCAAAGAAATCAATCTACATTCTCCCTCAACATCCCAAATATCTATCTAGTTACTCCTCACCCACCTACAGATACTAACATGTGACACTGAGGACTTTTTATTATTTTCTCACTCGGCTGCAGGGGCGGAACAATAAATAAATACCGATCAATCAAACCCTCTACAAATTGTACGTACAGCACTTGGATTTTGTCTCCAACATTCAACAATTCAAAGTTCAAATCTTGTTCCATGATCTTGATCTTGATCTCAAGCGCTTTATAGGTTATATACATTAATTACAGTCATGAAAAGAGGTGGTAAAGCTATATTTGAGCCCTTGTGATCCAAATTAATGTCACCCATCATCCCGCGGTGAAAAAATCAAACCAAACAATGAAGCCATTTGTGAGGTGGAAATTACTCCACAGGCTCCTCTCATCTTCACATGCATGCCTAATCTTTCAAGTCAAACCCCAGCTCCATCTCACACACATATACATATACATATACATATACATACATACATATATATGTATATGTATATGTATATATATGTATATGTATATGTATATGCCAAAACTCAACTCTTCAAGAAGTTTTCAGATCATGTAAGAAAAGAAAACCCTTTTTTTTTTTTTTTGTACCTCTTGTGTTTCAGATTCCTAGTACACTGAAACCCCACTTCTTGTTTTTTCAGAGGTTAAGACTCTCTCCTTCTATGATTACTTCATTTGTCACCTTATTGGGATTTCTTATGGTGTTTTTGTTTGTTTTTTGTAGGGCAGGAGGTGGGCCAGGGTCAAGTTTCAATTTTGGGGGATTTTTTTTTTAACTTTTACATGGTTTGAGCTCAACAAGGGTTGTTTGTTCTAGGGTAAAAGCTTGTGGATATATATAATGGAGAAAGATCAAGGAAATTACTCAGTATGTAAAATCTTAGGATTCTCTCTTTTTATTGTTACTTCGTTTTGTGTGTTTTCTTGATGATAAGTCACATTTCATGACTATCCAAATGTTGCAGGCTTCTTCCATTCCTCCTGGAAACTTTTCCGGGCTTGAGCTCGAGCTTGACTATTCTAATCTCGACGGCCTCCATATGAAGCCGCCGCCACAGCAGATTGGAGAACCCTCGTCATCCCTTCATCAACACCATCAAATGGTGGATTACATGATTCATCATAACACCGATCATCAACAGCAACAGCAACAACAATCCATGTCTTTGAGCTTTGCTGACGTCATGCAATTCGCAGATTTCGGCCCGAAGTTGGGTTTGAACCAAGGGAAGAGTACGGCGGTCGAGGAGGATCAAACCGGGATGGACTCGGTTTATTTTCTCAAGTTTCCTGTTTTGAATGACCGGTTGCAGGACGATGATCATGATCACGATAATGATAATCAAGGGCTTATGATTCCTCCTCATGGTGGTGATGATCGAGAAGGTGGTGGTGGTGGTGACGGAGCTCCGGCGGACGAAGTAGTACTACTTCCGGGTTCGGATCGGAATAACTCGGTTCATCATATGAGGTTTTCGGGTCATGAGAATAATGTGGAGAAAAGTAGTCCTTTGGCGACGGAAACTAAGAATAAGAGGAAAAGGCCGAGGACAGTGAAGACTAGCGAAGAAGTTGAGAGCCAAAGGATGACTCACATAGCGGTGGAAAGGAATCGGAGGAAACAAATGAATGAACATCTTCGAGTTCTTAGGTCACTCATGCCTGGTTCATATGTCCAAAGGGTACGTATAGCAATTTTTTTGGTGTCAATTGCTAATTCTTATAGCGTCAATCGATTATGATTGGTTAAATTACTTTGTTCGTTTTTTAATATGGGTTGTTGTCTATTTTGTTTTTTAACAAAAAAAATCTCATTATTATCCATTTATTAGGTCTAAAAACATAGGTTTTTAGTCCCAAACTCAAATTCTAGTAACATCTGAGCTATTCCGACAAAATTGAAAGTATGTTCGGCTAGTATGTTATATTCAAGTACATTAGTAGGAGGGATAGCAAATGACCCAAATAAAATAAAATAAATAAATCAATTCACTTGGGTTCCCGATCTTGATTTAGTTATTTAACCTATTCTTTATCATGGTGACAGTTGCAAATGTGCGTGAATCTCGTCTTCTAGTCGAAAACAATTTAGATGTTTCAATTTGAGTTTCTAACCATTTAGAAATTATTTTTGAGTTTCATAGGCGAAAATGATACTTTTCCAAGTTAATAGACCAAAGCGAGACAATAGTACACGTTTAAGGGCGAACATAGTGATTTAACCACGTTATCAATGAATTCGTTAAAGCTATAATGCGGTTTTTGCTAATTTGCAGGGAGATCAAGCATCAATAATTGGCGGGGCAATAGAGTTCGTGAGGGAATTAGAACAACTCCTACAATGCCTGGAATCACAAAAGAGGAGAAGACTTTACGGAGACGGTCCAAGACCACTAGGAGACGTATCATCCTCATCATCCCTTCCAAACCTTCACGATCCGGCCCAACCTCAGCAGCCGACGCCATTTTTCCCCGCGATGGTGCCCCCTTTCCCCAACGACCAAATGAAGCTCGTCGAGTTAGAGGCCGGGCTCCACGAACAAATGGCCGAGAGCAAGTCGTGCCTAGCCGATGTCGAGGTAAAGGTCCTCGGATTCGACGCCTTGATAAAGGTTTTATCGAGAAGAAGACCGGGGCAGCTCATTAAAACCATAGCCGCGCTCGAAGATATGCAGCTCAATATCATCCACACCAACATAACTACAATTGAACAAACCGTTCTCTATTCGTTCAATGTTAAGGTTTGCATGCATGCACTAATACTAGTACAAAATTTCCAATTGATATGAGAAAATTAAGGTTTGAATAAGATAAGGATCGAGTTGAAGATGTCTGATGTTTTAATTTGTTTATGCGCAGGTTGCAAGTGAAACGAGGTTTTCTGCTGAGGATATTGCGAATTCTATTCAGCAAATTTTCAGTTTTATCCACGCAAACAGCTAGCTAGCAACATATATGATGATGGTTAATTGTGTTATTAGTTCAGAACAATAATTTGAGGAGTAGAATTGCATCCTTTTCTGTGTAGATTCTTTGATACTTTATATGATAGAATGCAAGGTTTATTACTGTTATTGATAGTGGAAACGAGTGTCACTAGCTATGAAAAGTAACTATAATTTATTGTTACGAGTATTACAATTGTTTTGTTTCCACAATATAACCTTCCAATATTTATTATTATTAATAAAATTTACAGAGTTTGAGAGTTTATCAATCTTGCTCTTAAATTAATGAGCAGTCTGGACCTCTTCCATATTCACTTTCTTAATAATACGACATACAAACTTTTGCACAACAACACCCCCCTCCTCTGCTTCCGATTTGTTGGCAGTCCGTCACTACTAATTAAGCAACTCAGCCTTTCTGATTGCATTCATTTCATGGCATGTAGACTAGCCATTACTTCAGCTTGCAGGGCCAATCCCACCGGTATCTTTACTTGATCAACATGTATGCGCATCCCTTCCTCCATGCTATAAAAAGCAGCTCCATTGAACCTTTCTTGTATATGCTCCATCTATTACAAAGCGAATTGTAACTTTCAATTTTTATTTTCTTTTCATTTGTTACCTTATTAATGTGCGTAAAAGTTTCGGTGTAAAACACTACCTAATTAAACAAAACTACAGAGAATACGTACACTCACTCCAGCATTTTTCATGTTTAATTTCTGAAAATTTTGATGTCTGGACCACCTTGAACGATCATTGTTTGACTTCCACTCTAGTAATTACATGCATGCGCATGTCCAGGAAGTTACAGGGAGAGAGGGAGGCAACAAATACAAAATAATAGGACAAGGATCGATAGATACCTCAATGATTCCTCATCAATTATAAGTTTGATTTGATGGAGAAAACAAAAGTCAACTTTGTCCAATCCCTTTGATGCCATTTCCACAGGTTGACCTGTCAGAAACTGAGAAAGAAGTGGAGTTCCTTGGATGCATTAGGGGTGCCATCTAGCTTGATTCTTGACCTTTTGATTCCATTATTCAGTGTCATTTTAGACCTTTTTTTTTCGATATTTGTTCAAATTACTAAATGAATCTGGTGAACGTAGATTTCATCAATTAAGGGTTAGTTCAATAATTTAAAAAGAATATTTAGCTGACATTTTAATAATTTGTCCAAATTTCATTTGCCTCATTCTTCATTTTTATTTTCGTTATTTTGTGTCCAAAACAGAATGCAATTATTAGTTTTTACCATTATCGCCTTTCGT
The DNA here is from genome assembly GCA_016801395.1 of Leptodermis oblonga. Classification (NCBI taxonomy): domain Eukaryota; kingdom Viridiplantae; phylum Streptophyta; class Magnoliopsida; order Gentianales; family Rubiaceae; genus Leptodermis; species Leptodermis oblonga. The sequence goes on along the minus strand of CM028754.1, from coordinate 38,252,542 downwards.
CCTTCTGCTATGGTTGACTGGACTGCCAAATTCCAAATGTGTACCTAAAGGCTCAACTCAAACAAACAAAGTTTTGTACGTTTGTCCTTAATTTGCAAGTTTTTGTATATTTGTGCATGAAAAACACAAAACAAACACTAATAATTAACGTATGAACATCCAAAGGGACCATTTTGTCAACTCCCTTGAAGGTTTTGTTCGTACCTAGCATCGAGTGATTCAGCGATAATTTGTAAGATATCTAACTTACTTTGCATCTCGTGTACTAGTATTTGTGTTCGAAAAAAAATATAGTAACCACGGTATGAGTACTCATGTACTCACTCCTGCTTTTACTTATTATTATTATTATTTTTCCTTCTTTTTATTTGGAGAAATATGATGAATTATTGCATTGTACTCTTAGAATTAACACATAATGCACCTTCTCTTATTACTACTCGACACTTACAAAGTTACTTATTTTAGACCGTGGCAGAACCAAGCCCTGGCCACATGTTTGGTGGGGGAAATACTTTTATAATTTTTGTAAAATTTGTAAATATCATGACTATTTTATAAAATTTATCAAGCCTAATGTAGTTCCGGTCCTGATTATAAGTATTGTATTTTAAAATCTAAAACAAAAACAGTATCTTTCCCAAATTGGAATATAATAAAGGACTGTAAAATTATAACTTTTAGCGACATATGAAAATTACCATTCAGAAAAAGAAAAAAAATAAAAATAAAAATAAAAGCCCATTTCTCTATTTCTATTTTCTCTAAAAATAAACAATTTCAACTGTTATCACTTCTCTGCCAGCAATAATGCAACATCTTTTCTTAGGAAGAGCTGGCCCAATCAAATCTCTCCTAGAAAATTTAGTTAGTTTGGGCCATCTAGTCCAATTAAAAAGTTGATTAATTTGACCCAATTCAGCTCCAAAAAGCCCAATTAGGCCCATCTCGCCTTCAAAATTGCAATCCTAATTGGTAGGAAAAACCCAAGCCCAAAACTCCACAACACAGCAGAACAGAAGAACCCTAAAAGCAGCTTATACTGCTAATATTTTCTCAGAACACTACCGCCATTGGAGCAGCAGCTGCTAGCGGAGGAAGAAGAACCTTAGAGAGAGAAAAAAAGATGGTTTCTGGTTCCGGGATCTGCGCCAAGAGGGTGGTGGTGGACGCCAGGCACCACATGCTCGGGAGGCTCTCCTCCATTTTGGCTAAGGAATTGCTGAATGGCCAGAAAGTTGTGGTGGTCAGATGCGAAGAAATTTGCCTTTCTGGCGGTTTAGTTCGCCAGAAAATGAAGTACCACAGGTTCCTCCGCAAGCGGATGAACACTAAACCCTCTCATGGTCCCATCCACTTCCGCGCTCCTTCTAAGATCCTCTGGCGTACCATCCGTGGGTAATTTGCTTCTGCCTTTGAAACAATTTGATTTTACGTCTCTTAGAGTTCCGTGTAGTAATGGGGAGCTCTTATTTTTGGCTCTTTTTTGGAGGTTGTTTTGAATCTTTATTCCGAGTGGAAAAGACTTTTTTTGGGTACATATTGATTGTTTATACCATGTTGGGTGTGCTTGAAGGGATTGAATTTTATTTTGAAGGTGATAGATTGAAGATGTAATGGTCATTTTGCCTTACAGCTCGCATTAACTTGTTCTTGAGTTAAAGAAGACCTTTCTAATCATTTGAGGTTGTGATCTGCATGAGTCTTGTTTCTCTATTTCAGTCAATTTGTCTTTCTGTAAATAGTATTACTGTAGCTGCAGTTCTGCTCGTTGTGGAAACAAATATGTTGAGCTCTTTTACTTTAAGTAGAGAAAAGCTGTATGATATTGAATCATGTTACAATGCACCTTTACTGCTTATGTTTCATTGAGGATATTTGAGCTCTGTAGCTCTTTTTCTGAAAATGCATTTTAACGAGTGAATTTTTTATCATTGGTTTCTCTGGAGCAAGTTCTGAGTAGGCTTCTGGTTGTATGGAATAGAGCAATTCATTGTTGCTTGTTTTGATAATTCTGTTTCTTTTTCTTCATGTATCTTATCTGTTTTTGAGTGCAGTACAATTGTTTGGAGAATCATCTTTGAAGTTAATGTATGATCTTACTTTTGTTTCGGTTTATGTTATTTCTGGTAGGATGATTCCCCACAAGACCAAACGAGGAGCAGCTGCACTTGCTCGTTTGAAGGTTTATGAGGGCATTCCACCACCATATGACAAGACAAAGAGGATGGTCATCCCAGACGCTCTTAAGTAAGTTAAATAGCTTGCATCTAAGAAAAACTGTTACTTAAAGGATTTTGTTTTTGGATCGGTAAATCATTTATTCTTTCATTTGATGGATAGGGTTCTGAGGTTACAAGCTGGGCATAAATACTGTTTGTTGGGCCAGCTTTCTTCTGAGGTTGGATGGAACCATTATGATACCATCAGGGTGAGTCTACATGCTTTTTTCCTTAGAATTTTGAACTCATTGTTTTTCCTCGATGTAGTTGTATACAAGAGGTGTTTGTTATAAAGTTTGAGGGTAAATGTCGCACATAGGAAGATCTTTTAGGTTTGCCAGTAGTATTATTGGTGTGTCTGAGCAATCTTTGTGATATCTTTGAGTTGGGATTTCTGTCTTCAATTATCGAATTGGTTATAACCGATGACCATTCACTTGTCTCTCCTTTTATTACTCAAGCCGCGTGCTATAGCTTGAGACTGGTGACTATCTACATTGGATGTAGAGGGTCATTAACACTTGAATAAAATTTTCTTATCAATCTACGGAAGTGGACACTAAACCTTCTCTTTCCTTGTTCGAGCTTGAAATCTATTTACTTTTCCTCACCTTCCTTGTTAAAAGCTTCAATCCCAGTGCGCTATTGGTTTGGCTTCTTCCTTGTTTGACGGATTGTGCGGTAATTGTTTCTTCTGCTGCAGGAGCTTGAGAAGAAGAGGAAAGAGAGAGCTCAGGTAACATATGAGAGGAAGAAGCAGTTGGCAAAACTGAGGGTTAAAGCTGAGAAAGTTGCTGAGGAAAAGCTTGGTGCCCAACTTGAAGTTATTGCCCCTATTAATTATTGAAGTAGAGAGATATAATTTGAGCAAATGATGGCAATTTTGTTGGAGAATATGATTTTGGTTTTTAGATATTTTGTTGTGAAATACTACTATCCCAGTGACTGTTTTTATAGTTTTCCTTCATTGTGGATTATGCTTTGATTTGTTTACCCAATTTGCTATAGTTTGAAATTCTAATGTTATTTAAAACGTGTTTTATCTTGAAGACTATCATAAACTGATTTTTATTTTGGACCGGAAAAATCAGCTGGTGGGAATTAGTTAAATCTCAAAAACTTTCTTGATAGGTATAAGTTAATTACATTTTGCCTAGGTTTCAGGAAATTATGAAATGACCTTTTTATATTAGTTATATAAAAAAAAAAAAAAATCTTCACTAGTGAACAAATTACATTATTCTATGAATTGGTAAATTTATAAAATGATTTCTCTATTTTTGGTTATTTAAACAATGAGTAGTGATATACATTTTAATCAAAGTACTCCGACTTTTTTTTTATATTTTAAACATGCATTTATTAATTAATAATATAATATTAATAATTATTTTATAGAAAATAACCAATGCAAATCTGGCCAGTAGTCCATATTTTTGGTTTCTGGTGTTGCAATTAATAACGGTCCTGTGTATACTTGTCCCTATGTTTGATTTTTTTTGGTGTTATATTAGAAATTACAATATGTATACTCGTAATTATTTCATATTTTTGGTCTATATTATTAAGGGACATACTATTTGTAGAAACTTTTTTATTATTTACAGGTACATTTTTTTGTAAATAGTGTATTTTGCTTTTTAGATATAAAAATAATTTTTTTTTTTTTTACATTATAAAGCCTTATTTTCTCAGTGTAAACGACAAAATTCCGCCCAGCATTTGGGTAGTATTTTGATCAAATCCTGCCCATGCAGGGCTGGATTTTGACAAAATCCCTCCTAGTATGGAGCGGGATTTCAGTGAAAATCCCACCGGAGAGAGGTGGGATTTCAGTGAAAATCTGGCTGAGGAGACCAATTTCTGCCGTCTCCTCTGCCTAAATTTAACAGATCCGGTCAAAAACGGTCGGACAATCGTAGATTCAGGCAAAATTATAAACAAATTCATCAAAATATCAACGAAACAAATATGAATTTTAGCCAGTTACCTTTGTCGATCTGATTCATATAAACTTTTATCCGATTTGGCAGATTTTTTTGCTTTTTTTTTTTCTCCAAACAGAACATCTACACGAGAGCAGTTTGAGGGAGAGGATTGCCGGAAATGTTATTTTTAAATACCCAAGGGTATTTTAGACTTTTTATAGGAAAATGTGATTGTAAATAGTAAAAATGTGCCTGCTAATAACAATTCTGTCATAAGGGATAGTAATTATTCCTATTTGTGGTCTTGTGTTAAGAATCAAAATAGGTGTAATCATGATTATTCATATTTGTAGTCTTGTATCAGGATTCAAAGTTGGTGTACTCGTGATTGTTTTGTTAAAACAAGAGATATCAAGGCCGCCAGCGGTCGGCCGGTGTAAAACTACTTTTCTTGCTAGTTGATTACTAAAATAATGTAATGTAAGGGTCAAAAGTTATCCATGGACTATAAGCTTACCCAGATTTTCTATACTTGTTCATCTTCTTTTGCTCAGCTTCGACTTTCTTTTCTCCAAACAGTTTTAGGAGCTAGTTTTCAAAGAGATGTCGATCTGGGTTCCTTATTGCCTCTGACAACACAGGGGATTCATCCAGATTTTATATATGATTAGCCCTTTTTCCCTTTCTTCCTAATCTTCACCTTCTGTGCAAGCCCTTTTTTTTTGGAGCATGTTATTTGCAGGTACCATTTAACTAAATACATGACAATTTTTAAAATTTTAAATGGTGAAAAGACAAATATATCCTTGATAGTTTCTAATTTTTTTAAAAAAAATTTACCCAACTTTTTTAACTCAGGGAAAATCGCCTGGCAAATTGCCTGGCTTGGGCGAATTTCCCTGAGAAAATCGCCTAGGCAAGGCGATTTTTTCTGGGAAAATCGCCTAGACCAAGCGATTTTCCCAGAAAAAGTTGCCCAGGCCAGGCGATTTTTCCTTAAAAAAATCGATTTTTCAAAAATTTAGTGGTCGTTCGCCGGAAAAACAATTTTCCGACGAATGACCAGGAAAACCTGAAAAAAACGCCGTCTTGTGGCGTTTTTTTTAGGGAAAATCGCCATAGGACACCGATTTTCTCTCTGGGAAAATCGCCTATAGTATGGGCGATTTTCCTAGATAAAATCGCCTGGACTGGGCGATTTTCCTTGAGAAAATCACCCCGGCCAGGTGATTTTCTCAGAGAAAATCGCCCAGTCTAGGCAATTTTCCTATATTTAAAAAAGTTGGGTAATTTTTTTATAAAATTAGAAATCATACAGGACAAAAATATAAATTCACGTATAAAATTTTTAAAAAGTAGCCTACGAATAGTAAAAGGTGGCCTGCTGATAACAATTCTGTTTTTTTTTTTTTTTTTTTTTCCTTCCTGGGAGCAAGTTTTTGAAATTTTGAGATATGGACATTCGTCCGTATTCGTCTTGGTCTTTGAATATAAATGGGTTAAACATTCCCCATCTGTATTTGATTCATGCCAAACTATCTATTTTGATTACTAAGTGGCACGCTTATGTTTTGAAGAGGAAAACAGTCATTAATAAGTGGCACATTTATGTTTTGAAAATGAAATTAGTCATTATTAAGTGGCGCACTTACGTTTTGAAAAGGAAAACAGATGTTTTGAGGAGGAAAACAGGAGGGCCAATGGAACGAGTTCGTCAATTGTTAAACCCATCTTCCTACGATTATGATAAGTTTTTTGGTTCTCTTTCTGACAGTGTGAATCGACTTCGTCACAGTTGGTTTTTCCTGGAACTGTTCTTTCAATCCATAGCCTGGAGCGGTGCAGCTGAGTTTATGCAGAAGAGTAAATCCCTCATTCAGAAAGTTAAGGATGAGGGGACAGAGATGTGCAAGAGGCTAAAACTTTGTGCTCGTGATAGAAGTGACTGCCTGACAAGGCCTGACGAATTGTTGAGTTTGCTGGGTGAATGCCAAAGGAGGACTGATGAGCTTTTCAAGTCAGAGATGTGAGAAGTTGTCAAGGATTTTTCGGAATTCACAATTCATCAGCACTCCTCTGAAGCTAGATTTTGGAATGGGTTTGTCCCCTTCTTGGGAGATCTGCTGTTATTGACGGATGATAGTGATGCTGTTCTTAACGAAAAACTCACTCCCCTCCTCTGTGAGCTGCAATCCATCCCCAGGTACCCAGGGGCGGCTCCGGGTGGGTGGGGTAGTCCGGACACCTTTAGTAGTAGTGGATATTTATTTTCATTAATTTTTTTTTAATAATGTACTGCTTCGGTTTAGTAGAAGAGTCCATTTTGATCCAATAAGTACATTTTCAAAAATATTTTTTGTTCTAATTGAAGAGTCCACTTTCAAATTCTTTATTCCTATTCTTAATAAGTAAAAATGTAATTGAAATAAATAATTTCAAAATAGCTATTTTAAGTGTGGTACCTTGACACTCATAATAAATTGTACATTAATCAAAGTGAATTCTTATAAATAAGTATTTATTCATATGTTTAGATCCCTCTGGAATTTTTAAATGTAATTTCTGGCTCAACCACTGCAGGTACCTGAATGATCTAGAGAAGGGTCTTAGCTCTGATCGTGCAATGGATGCTTTTCGGACTCTGGTTGCATCTGTGGTTCTGAGGATTTCAGTCCAGTCTTGTCATTTCTGGTTCAACAGGGCAAATCCAGAAATCGCAAAAGTTATGTTTACACAACTATTAGATTTGCATAAGGAGATTGATCCTACGAATCTGGAGTTTCTCCAGTTGAATCTGGAATTGCAGGAATCCCTCTACAAGATCAAGTCTGATGAAATTGCACCAGATGAGTCTGCTTCAATAGGCCACTTTTGCAGCTATCTTCTCGTTTGGCTTGGTAATGAAGACTTAGAAAGGAACTGATGTCCCTGTTTACCCTTTTTATTAATAATACACTCGAGGATGTGCAGAGCTTCTTTGCAGAGATTAAGGCAGTGCTTGGAGAGGCAGCATTTTCCTATCGTAGGGCGCAAAAACAGGAAACCTCTACACATCCACCTTGTTCTGATTTACTTGCAAAACTTTGTCTTCTTAAGGCGGAGCTTTTTCTCAAAGAGCTACTCAACACTGACACGCTTTTTGGTGCTAACCTGTTTTTCAAAGTCGGTATGATTCTCACAAGCCTGAGAGCATTTACCAAAGATCAAAGCCAGCAAGGGAGCACAGAATATGTGAAGCAGAGTTTGGTACTCGCCGAAGAATTGGCTAATGAGATTGATTCCCTTCAGAAGTTATATCATTCCGAGAGGATCACTTCTCTATTGGTAAAACACTCACTTTCGCAGTTGCTTTTTAAGATTGTCTTTTTCAAGGCTGAGTCATTTTTAACCGAATTATTGGATAGTAGTGATGCCTCTATAGCTAATGAGAAAGATCAAATTCAATCCCTTGTTGGTGACCTTATGTTGTTCCTGCTCGAACAAAAATCAAATATTAGTAGAAATAATAATTTAAAATAAATTAAAGTAAATAACAATAATTTAGATAAAACTAGTGCGGCATGGGCTGAGTCGCGTAATCGCTATTTTTAGGTGATTCAAGCGTTTCTGCGAAAGAATCCTGTGCAGCAGATCACTCTTATTTTAGCTTGTCACACCAGGATTCAACAGCCCAGCACACTAGCTGTACACCTCTCGATAGTCTGTACTGCTAATCGAATGTCACTCGGTTTACACCATGTCATCTTTGCCATATCCCTATAATGCCGTAGATTAACTCTTCAAAGTATATGCTAAACTTATATAGTGTAAAGTCTACACCTCTCAAATAGTCACTAAAATATATGAATATAGCACACAAGATGCATATCTCCCCGATGCATACACCTATGCATATATTTATATATAGACACACTAGAATATTGATGCATTAGAAAACGGTTAACATTTAAGTTCATAATAATAAGAAAACCGTTTAATCACAAATCAATTTCATGCATTCAATCCAATTTTGTAACTCAAGCAATTAATTCATTGAATTAAATCCGTTGGCTAATGGGTTTTTTTCCCAATATTTATATTGGGGCCAAAAATTACCAAAATAGACCATTTTTTTTTTCATTCCCAAAATATAAAAAACGAAGTTGGGAGATTCGTTTTCAATGAATTTCAAATTAATTTTTTCCTTTTTTATTTTTTTATTAATTTCATTAATTCAAAAGAACCCCCATAATTCATTTTTGAGTTGTTATGAAAAAAAGAAAAATATAATTATATAACTGAAATTTTAAATTGTAATTTAATAAAATTTTAGATGAAGTAATTTACGGCATTTTTTGAAATGGTGGTCAATTACCTTTTGTCTTCTTTATTCTCTCCATTTTCTATATTATCGCGCCTGCCTAATCCCACTAGTATTCCTTATGCAAGCTCATTTAAACTAAAAACAATTAAAAATGGAAACATCAATATCGGTCTAATGTTATTTCTCTTTGAGAGAAACGAATTTATGAGTTTTGTTTTTAATTGAATTAATTATTTTTAAAACATAAATGTGTGACTAAATTTTTAAAAATAAATAACTTCCCCAAATTCATTTATACGGAGATTTTATGTATTTCAAAAAATGCCGTAAATTACTTCTTCTAAAACTTTATTGAATTACAAATTAAAATTTCAGTTATATAATTATGTTTTGCCTTTTTTTTTAATTTTTTATAACAACTCAAAAACGATTTACGGGGGTTCGTTTCGAAAACCCTAAAATTTGTTTTTCATTAAATAATATTTATTTTTTAAAAATGAATAAAAACTTATAAACATGTTGGTGAACTGTTTTCAATGAAAATAATTATTTAATTTTTTTAAAATTCATTTAAATATAATTATTTTTATTTATTTTAAAAATCATTTTAGTGGAATTCGTTTCTTAATGAAATTAATAAAAAACAAAAAAAGAAAAAATTAATTATGGAATTCGTTTATTAATGCAATTACTAAAAAACAAAAAAGAAGGAAAACGAATGTATGGAATTCGTTTTCAAAGAAAACGAATGCAGGGAATTCGTTTGCTTTTGAAAACGAATTCCATACATTCGTTTTCAAAAAGTTTTTTTTTTTTTTTTTTGGTTAGTTTTGAAGAAAACGAAGTTGGGAGATTCGTTTTCAAATGAAAACGAATCTCCCAACTTCGTTTTCTATAGTTTGGGAATTTTAATTTTTTTTTGTTTGTTTTGGTAATTTTATGCCCCAAAAGTTAATATTAAGGTAAAAAAATCATTGGCTAATAATGAAATTCAATTTTGTTTTCGTAACTCATGCAGCAAAATAATATTAGTAACTTATACAATTTATTACATCATTCATAATAATAATAATAATAATAATAATAATATGAATTATAATTATTTTATTAAAATACTCCAACAACTTAAATATTTCAAGACAATTGTAATGAATAAGTTGGCAGGGATTCATTAGATGAAGAAATAATTATCATACAAGTTGAAGCAGTTGCAAGGGGGATAACCCTTCTCTCTTACTCGTTCCTCCCTGAAAACGACAAGTTCCAGAAAATGATCCATTCATTGCCTAAGTTGTTGGGTAAGGCCAAAACAATCAAGGCAAAGCTCTAGGAGATGAAAGAACAATTTCCTGAGTCCATCTTTCCCAAAACCTATGAAGTAGGATTCATTGATATTTTAGGCAAAAACATAAGCGAGCTTCTGAACCGTGATCCTGAGTCAATTGCACCTGTGAGGCATCATATTGCGGAGGTTTTGTTGCATCTACAGTCTTTGAAGTCTACCCTCCCAAAAGTAAAAGAATAAGATGTGGAGCTTGAAGAATTAAAGGATCTTGGGAATCAAATCATAGAAGTTGTATATAAATTGGAATATGTTGTTGAGTCAATTGAGGATGGTGGTCATTTGCAGCAATCAATATGGTTATATGATCTGCTACAGGATATTAGACTTCTTCATGAACAGGTGTCCAAAATCTCTGAATCCTATTCTGGCAAAGTAAAAACTCCCCCCCGATTCCATCTCCCATTGTACCACGAGATAGTACAGCAGAAATCAATGAGATGCTGGTTGATCTTGGTGATGAAGAGAAAGTGATAGTTGAGCACCTCACCAGAGGATCCTTACAGCGAGAGGTTGTTTCCATTGTTGGCATGGGAGGTATTGGCAAGACAACTCTGGCTAGAAAAGTGTACAACAATCAGAATGTCACGCATTATTTCCATTGTCGTGCATGGTGTACTGTTTCACAAGCGTACTCCAAGAAGGAATTGTTGCTTGAAATATTAAGTCAAATGTCTTTGCCTACCAATGGCAACAGTGAACTGATTGACAATGATCTCATGCCAAAGTTACGTCGGTGCTTGTTGAAGAACACGTATCTGATTGTTATGGATGACGTTTGGGACACTGATGTCTGGATTGACTTGGAAATTTGTTTCCCTAATGATAGCAACGGAAGTAGAATTCTCATAACCAGTCGTCATGGGAATGTGGCCTCAGAAATGAAACCTGGCGGTGATCCCTATTCTGTTCGTCCATTTTCTGATGCCGAAAGTTGAATGTTACTAGAGAAGAGGATATTTAAAGGTGCGGCTTGTCCTGGAGAATTGTTAGAAACTGAAATGGAAATCGCTCAGCATTGTCAAGGATTACCACTTGCAGTTGTTGCGATAGCCGGTCTCCTCCAAAGAAAAGAAAGGAGCAAGGATTCCTGGGAAAAAGTCTCCAAAAGCTTAAGCTCAGAGATAATTAACAATCCAGAAAATCGGTGCAAGGAAATTTTAGAACTGAGCTACAAGCACTTGCCGGAATATCTAAAACCATGCTTTCTTTATTTGGGAGTTTTTCTTGAGGACAGAGATATTCCTGTGAAAAAATTGATACGGTTTTGGATATCTGAAGGATTCATACAAGGAACCGAGTCAAAGAGCTTAGAGGAGGTTGCAGAAGATACTTGTTGGAGTTGATTAACAGAAGCCTAGTAAACGTCTACAAGAAAAGATCCAATGGGAAGGCCAAGGCATGTCGTCTTCATGATTTATTGCGTGATCTTTGTCACTTGAAAGCAAAGGAAGAGAACTTCTTACAACTGGTGACCAGGGATGACAGTTCAGAATACGATATGGAGTTTGATAGTGAGGATCAGTTAGCTCCTACGACTTTCGAAATCTACAGATTGAGCTTTTATTTCAAACGGAGGCATTTCATTGATTCCAAGCCTTCTGGCCTAGGAGTTCGGTCCTTGTCATTCTTTGCCTCCGTTGATTCAGAGCCTAAATGTCCTTATGACATCTCCTTCATTTGCCACAACTTCAAGATACTCAAGCTTTTGGATTTGGAATCTATCATAGCAATTAGCTTTCCTGTTGAAATTGGACTAATGGTTCAGTTGCGATATTTGGCTGTCAGTGGTTATATGCAATCTATTCCACCATCAATAGCCAACTTGTGGAGACTTGAAACCTTGATTGTGAAGGGATTTCGAGGTAAGGTCATCTTACCCGAAACTATATGGAGCATGGTAAGGTTAAGGCATCTTTGTGTGAATAGTCACGTGGCTTTCAGCATCCATGCTCTTGATGAACTGGTTGGAAGTTCGTTTCTATTACAAAATCTGGTCAGCTTTTCCACTCCATCTCTGTCTTGTGGGGAAGATACCTTAAGCATTCTTAGAAGGTTGCCGAATCTACGCAAATTGAGATGCATATTCTTTCAATCAGTGGACTCTTCCAAGGATTGCAATGGGTTTCCAGCACTAGAGTTTTTAACTCATTTGGAGTCACTCAAGATTATATACCGTGGTCGAGCAATTAATTCTGGGGAATTTGTGCTGCCCTCCAATCTGAAGAAACTAACTCTATCAAAATTTTGCCTACAAGGGAATCATCTTTCTATGATTGGGAAACTGCCACATCTTAAAATTCTAAAATTGCTTGCTGGAGCCTTTGAGGATCAGACTTGGATCATGGAGGATGAGGAGTTCAAGGAACTCACTTTCTTGGAGTTAGACTTCGACATCGTTGAATGGAATGCTTCGTATGATAATCTTCCCAACCTTGAACAATTAGTATTATGAAATTGCAAGGACCTGGAGCTGATTCCATCTGATTTTGCTTATATCGCTACATTGAAGACGATTGAAGTGCAATGGTGTAGGCAATCTGTGGTAGAGTCAGCTGAAGAAATTCATGAAACAACAAAGGAGATAGAAGTTCTTATCACGCGCTTCTGACTGAAAGATCATATTCAGGATAAACCTGGATCAACTCGCAGAATTCTTGCACTACTTGTAAGAAAATTTATCAGCAATTCAGCAATTTGATTTACTTCTATTTGCTTCTGCTGTCCATTTATCAGATAGCTCTAGAATTGTGAAGGAACTGAGCTTTTATTATTGCCCATTTCCCAGTTCTGGTATCTCACTCGATATGTTATAAATTAGAATCAGAGTGCATAATTTTTCTGAAGTCAGGTTCTTCAGACATAGTGACTTATCCTAATTGTCTCATTGAAGGTTGATGTTGACTTCGTGATTGAACTTCTAAATTCTGATGTAGAAGGACATGGATCAGAACACTTCCCTATTGCAGGTACTTCCGTTTGCACTCTACACTTTCTGGAACAGTCCTTATTGAAGGAGAATGGCGATTAATGTGAATGTTTTTCTTTTTATAATTTGTTTTTTTCTGAAAGGTGAATGCATTTTGTAACTTGAATGTCTGTGATTTTTTTTGACTAATTCAACAAGAAATTGTATGTCAGTTCTTTCTAAATAATCACTGCATATGTGTTATTTGTATTTCTACTCATAAGACATAATCATTCGCTTATTAATTCTATATTTTAGATGTGGAAATCCTATGGATAGCTGTTTTTTTTTTCCTTCCTTAAGATGCATTTTACCCGTTGATTCTTTTTTCTTTGGTTGGTTTCTGTGGAGCAAGTTCTGAGTAGGCTACTGCTTGTATTTTGGAATGTATAAATTCATCATTATTGAGTAGGAGGAACCTTGCTTGTGTGTTCAACTTTGATAATTTCCTTTCTTTATCTTCATATAACTTATCTATTTTTGGGGACAGTATAATTGCTTGGAGAAACATCACTGTTCTTTTAAGTTACTGTATGATCTTACTTTTGTTTCTGTTACTGTCAGTTTTTGGTAGGATGATACCACACAAGACAAAGGAAGGAGCAGCTGCACTTGCTCGTTTGAAGGTTAATGTGGGCATTCTACCACCACATGACAAGACAAAGAGCAGCAGGATGGTGATCCCTTCTTTCCTAAATTTTTTTAATTCATTGTTTTTCCTCTATCTTGTTGTATGCAGAAGGTGTTTAAAATAAAGTTTCTTGTTCAACTCTTCTTAAATTGGGTGGGGAGGATGGATTTGGGTTGGATGGTAAATGTTGTGCATAGGAAGATCTTTTAAGGTTTTCCAGTAGTATTATCTGTCTTTGTGCAATCTTTTGATCTCTGTAAGTTGGGTTTTCTGTGTCCACAATTGTTGAATTGAGTCTACCGGAGAACCATTCACTTATCTCTCGTTTATTACTCAAGCCGCAAGCTCGTTTATTACTCAAGCCGCATGCTTTAGCTTGCGGCTGGTGACTATTGGTATTGGATGTAGAGTGTGCATCATATGGTTACCACTCCATTTTCGATTTATGGTACATGGTTGGTACATAGTTAGTGGTCTAGAATTGGTACATGGATAATGATACAAATGATCTCAAGTGCCCCGCATCCTCTTTCTGTGTCTTTGGTGGAGATTGTTACTTTCCCTTCAAATCCCAGTGCTCTATTGGTTGCTTCTTCCCTTTTTTAAAAAAAAACTTATGTTTGACAAATTGTGTGGTAATTGCTTATGCTGCAGGAGCTTTGAGAAGAAGAGGGAAGAGAGAGCTCAGGCAGCATATGAGAGGAAGAAGCAGTTGGCAAATCTGAGGGTTAAAGCTTAGATGGTTGCTGAGGAAAAACTTGGTGTTCAACTTGAAGTTATTGCCCCTATTAATTTGAACAAATGATGGCAATTTTGTTGGAGAACATGATTTTGGTTTTAGATATTTTGTTGTGAAATACTATCCCTGTGTGGATTATACTTTGAACAATAGATTTGTTAACTCAGTTTGCTATCTTCTTATAGGTGTTGAAATTCCAATGTTGTCATGTTAATGATTTGATAATGCCTTCAAAAGAAAGAAAATGTTATGTTTTAACATCTCAAATTGATTTGGACAGAACAAAATCAGCTTGTGGTGGGAATAACTGGTAAAGTTTGGAGCAAATATTGTGTAATTTATATATAAAATAATTCTGTAAACAATTTTAATTAGAGTAATTGACAAGATGGTGAAGTACACTTTTTTTTTCCTTTGAGATTTGGGTAAATCACAAAATAATCTTATTTTGGGTAAAGGGAAAATGATAATTTTAGTAATTTTTGTTTGAATATGTTTGTACTTTTGATCATTTATATTTCATTGTTGTAAAGATAGTTTTTTACGTCTCAATGGCCCGTATGTTAATTTTTCCTACTTTTACCCATGCCAAACTGCTTATGGGTAAAGTTATTACGCGAGCTATTGAATAGGGTATGGTAATCACAAAAAAAAAACACTCCAACTTTTTTTCTTTTTTTTTTTCTCATTTCAAAAGATCTCTAGAAACCATTGACTTCTATTTGACAGCTTAAAATTGGTCACATGGACCAAAACTACAACAATATGCAAACGTAAGAGATTATTTTTGCAACAGTAAAACGCAAGGGACCAAATGTGCAACAGATCTAAACAAAAAGGACCAAAATTGTCATTTTTTGTTTGATTAAATATCAAAGACTCCCTTAATCAGCAGGTTAATTACACTTCCCCAGGCTTCAGCTCTTGAACAGTAAACATACGAATGTTGGCTATACTTCCCTGTTTATCACATCATCATACCATTTGACGCAACTCCATGCAAGAGCAGCACATAATCTTCGGCTTCATTCTCTTTGTGATTCAATTAAGAAAATTTTATTTTAGGAAATGAATATTTATTTCGAATAAATTTCTTTTGAAAATTTGTGTAAAAAAAAGAAAAAAGAAAAAAGGGTAATGATTATATAATGTTTTGACTTGGAGCAAATACATTATCCCTTATTCAATCCCCTAGCTTTTGTTTGAAGGCAGAAATAATTTTTGGAAGGAACATTTTTTTGGGATTTACATAGGGAAGAGAAGAAAAAATATAAAATAATTATTTTATTTTTTGAGACAATGTGAATGAAATTTTAGTGAAAATTTTAAATTTTAAAATTGAATTTTAAGGAAAAATAAGGATGTTTAAATTGAGATTTTCTTGGGCCCTTGTTTGGAAAGGTAATTCAAATCATGATTTGAATTTTATTTTAATTTATAATATTAAAATTATATTAAAAATACCAAAATATATATTATTAAAAATAAAAAAATTTATTAAAAATATAAAAATATATATTAAAAATAATAAAAAATTATTATAAAATAAAAATGAGATACAAATCACGTTATGGAACAAGAGCCACGGTGTTTTTTCTGTCAATTATAATACGAAATTGTTTTACGCAGTAACCGTTTTACTATTTGCAGTAACATTCCCTTATGAAAAGTCTATTTTACCCTTTAGATAAAAAAAAAATACTGCACAACATTTGATTTTATAGTCACGAGTACGATCCATATTACACAGTATGTAAATAACCTACACATTTTTTCAAAACGGGATAAAAGTTTACGAAAATACCGCATTTTGTGGGCGGTACTGAAAATACCGCCTTTTGTGGGCGGTATTTTCTGAAATACCGCCCTTTGTCCCAATGTTCTTGTGAATAGTGTGAAATTTTATGAAATTTTTTTTAATACTTAAAGATAAAATAGACTTTTCACAAGGGAATGTTATTGCGTTTAGTAAAACGGTTACTGTGTTTAATATGCCTCTTAGAATATAGCATTATCACTCGAGCTAACGGTCATTGTTGACAGTGACACTTTCCTTATTTGATTATTAAAAGTGGATAAAAGTAGTACAAGAGTCAAAAGTTATCAGTGGAAATAGTGTAAGTGGATACGGGTGCAATTTGCCTTTTTCATCAATTATTTCGAGTATCCCAGATTTTCTTGCTGTTCATCTTCTTCGACTTTCTTTTCTCCAAACAGTTTTTAGCAGCAGGTTTTCAAAGAGTTGTCGATCTGGATTCCTTATTGCCTCTGAGAATACAAGGGATTCATCCAGGTTTTACATATTATTCGCCTTTTTTTATTTTTTATTTTTACCGTTTGCAGATTTGCTCAACTGTGATTTTGCTTTTTTTTTCTCCGTAGAATTCTGGGAGGAAGCTTTTGAAAATTTGAGACATGGACATGGTTTCAAGTTATTCTTGGTCGTGGTATTGGAGGAATAATAGGTCCGGTGTCCCGAATCTGGATATGATTCATGTCGGACTAAAGGAGTTCATTACTCGGTGGGACACTTATGTTATGAAGAGGAAAACAGGAGGGCTAATGGAACGAGTTCGTCAATTGTTAAACCCATCTTCCTATGATTATGATCAGTTTTTTGGTTCTCTGTCTGACAGTGTGAATCAACTTCGTCAGAGTTGGTTTTTCCTGGAAATGATATTTCAATCCATAGCCTGGAGTGGTTCAGCTGAGTTTTTGCAGCGGAGTAAATCCCTCATTCAGAAAGTTGAGCATGAGGGGACTGAGATATCCAGGAGGCTAAAATTTTCTGGTCGTTATAAAAGTTCCTGCCTGAAAAGGCCTGACGAATTGTTCAGTTTGCTGGGTGAATGCCATGGAAGGACTGATGAGCTTTTCAAGGATTTCTCAGAATTCTCAATTCGTGCGCTTTCTGACGCTCCTGAATCTGGATTTTGGAGTGGGTTTGTCCCTGTTTTGGGAAATGGTCTGCTGTTATTGAAGGATGCCAGTGGTGCTGTTCTTAACGAAAATGAGCTGCTATCGATCTCCAGGTACCTGACTTATCTAGAAAAAGGTCTTAGCTCGGATCCTGCAATGGGTGCTTTTCTAACTCATGTTGCATCTGTGGTTCTGAGGATTTCAGTCCAGTCTTGTCATTTCTGGTTCAACAGGACAGATCCAGAAACCGCAAAAGTGATGTTTACACAACTTTTAGATTTGCATAAGGAAATTGATCCTACGAATCCAGAGTTTCTCCAGTTGAATCTGAAATTGCACGAATCCCTCTACAAGATCAACCCTGAAAAAATGGCAGCAGATGAATCTGCTTCAATAGGCCACTTTTGCAGCTATCTTCTGGTTTGGGTTGGTAATGAAGACCTTAGAAAGGAGCTGATGTCCCTGGTTACCATTTTTATTAATAATACACTCGAGGATGGTGGTGAGGATGTGCAGAGCTTCTTTGCAGAGATTAAGGCAGTGCTTGGAGAGACAGCAATTTCCCATCGTAGGGGGCAAAAACAGGCAACCTCTACACATCCACCTTGTTCGGATTTACTTGAAAAACTTTGTCTTCTTAAGGCGGAGCTTTTTCTCAAAGAGCAACTCAACACTCACACGCCTTTCGATGATAACCAGTTTTTCAAAGTCCGTATGATTCTCACAAGCGTGAGAGCATTTACCAAAGATCAAAGCCAGCAAGGGAGCACGGAATATGTGAAGCAGAATTTGGTACTTGCTGAAGAACTGGCTAAAGAGATTGATTCCTTTCAGAAGTTATATCATTCCAAGAGGATCACTTATCCATTGGTAAAACACTCACTTTCGCAGTTGCTTTTTAAGATTGTCTTTTTCAAGGCTGAGTCACATTTAACTGATTTATTGAAGAGTAGGGATGCCTCTATAGCTAATGAGAATGATCAAATTCAATCCCTTCCTAATGACCTTAATTTTTTCAAGAGAATTGTAATGATCAATAGGTTGGTAAGGGACTCATCAGGTGAAGAAATAATTATCATACAAGTTGAAGCAGTTTCAAGGGGGATAACCCTTCTCTCTTACTCATTCCTCCCTGAAAGCGACAAGTTCCAGAAAATGATCCATTCATTGCCTCAATTGTTGGATAAGGCCAAAATGATCAAGGCAAAGCTTGGAGAGATAAATGAACAATTGCCTAAGTCCATCTTTCCCAAGACATATGAAGTAGGATTCATTGATTTTCTAGGCAGAAACATAAGCGAGCTTCTGAAACATGATCCTGAGTCAATTGCACCTGTGAGGCATCATATTGAGGAGGCTTTGTTGCATCTACAGTCTTTGAAGTCTACCCTCCAAAAGTAAAAGAATCAGATGTTGAGCTTGGAGAATTAAAGGATCTTGGGAATCACATCATAGAAGTAGTATATAAATTGGAATATGTTGTTCAGTCAATTGAGGATGGTGGTCATCTGCATCAATCAATATGGTTATATGATCTGCTACAGGATATTAGACTTCTTGATGAACAGGGTCCAAAATCAATGAATCCTATTCTGGCAAAGTAAAAACTCCCCCCCTGATTCCATCTCCCATTATACCACGAGATAGTACAGCAGAAATCAATGAGATGCTGGTTGATTTTGGTGATGAAGAGAAAGTGATAGTTGGGCGCCTCACCAGAGGATCCAAACAGCGAGATGTTGTTTCCATTGTTGGCACGGCAGGTATTGGCAAGACAACTCTGGCTAGAAGAGTGTACAACAATCAGAATGTCACACATTATTTCCATCGCCGTGCATGGTGTACTGTTTCACAAACATACTCGAAGAGGGAATTGTTGCTTGAAATATTGAGTCATATGCCTTTGCTTACTGACGACATTAGTAAACTGAGTGAAGATGATCTCCTTTTAAAGTTACATCGATGCTTGTTGAAGAAACCGTATCTGATTGTTATGGATGACGTCTGGGACACTGCTGCCTGGAATGACTTGAAAATTTCTTTCCCTGATGATAGCAATGGAAGTAGAATTCTCATAACCAGTCGTCATGGGAATGTGGCCTCAGAAGTGAAACCTGGCGGTGATCCCTATTCTGTTCGTCCATTTTCTGATCCCGAAAGTTGGATGTTATTAGAGAAGAGGATATTTAAAGGTGTGGCTTGTCCTGGAGAATTGTTAGAAACTGGAATGGAAATCGCTCAGCATTGTCAAGGATTACCACTTGCAGTTGTTGCGATAGCTGGTCTCCTCCAAAGAAAAGAAAGGAGCAAGGATTCCTGGGAAAAAGTCTCCAAAAGCTTAAGCTCAGAGATAATTAACAATCCAGAAAATCGGTGCAAGGAAATTTTAGAACTGAGCTACAAGCACTTGCCTGAATATCTAAAGCCTTGTTTTCTATATTTGGGAGTTTTTCTTGAGGACAGAGATATTCCTGTGAAAAAATTGATACGGTTTTGGATGGCTGAAGGATTCATACAAGGAACTGAGTCAAAGAGCTTTGAGGAGGTTGCAGAAGATTACTTGTTGGAGCTGATTAACAGAAGCCTAGTAAACGTCTACAAGAAAAGATCCAGTGGGAAGGCCAAAGCATGTCGTCTTCATGATTTATTGCGTGACCTTTGTCACTTGAAATCAAAGGAAGAAAACTTCTTACAACTGGTGACCAGGGATGACAGTTCAGACTACGATATGGAGTTTGATAGTGAGGATCAATTAGCTCCTATGACTTTCGAAAGCTACAGATTGAGCTTTTATTTCAAAGGTGCCATTTCATTGATTCCAGGCCATATGGCCTAGGTGTTCGGTCCTTAACATTCTTTGCCTCTTTTGATTCGGAGCCTAAAGGTCCTTATGACATCTCCTTTGTTTGTCACAACTTGAAGTTACTCAGGCTTTTGGATTTGGAATCTGTCATGGCAAGTGGCTTTCCTGTTGAAATTGGACTAATGATTCAGTTGCGATATTTGGCTATCAGTGGTTATATGCAATCTATTCCACCATCAATAGCCAACTTGTGGAGACTTGAAACCTTGATTGTGAAGGGATTTCGAGGTAAGATCATCTTACCCGAAACTATTTGGAGCATGGAAAGGTTAAGGCATCTTCGTGTGAATAATCATGTGGCTTTCAGCACCCACGGTCTTGATGAACCGGTTGGAAGTTCGTTTCTATTACAAAATCTGGTCAGCTTTTCCACTCCTTCTCTGTCTTGTGGGAAAGATACTTTAAGCATTCTTAGAAGGTTGCCCAATCTACGCAAATTGAGATGCATATTCTTTCAATCAGTGGACTCTAAGGATTGCAATGGGTTTCGAGCACTAGAGTTTTTAACTCATTTGGAGTCACTCAAGATTATATTCCGTGGTCGAGCAATTAATTCTGGGGAATTTGTGCTGCCCTCCAATCTGAAGAAACTAACTCTATCAAAATTTTGCCTACAAGGGAATCATCTTTCTATGATTGGGAAACTGCCACATCTTAAAATTCTAAAATTGCTTGCTGGAGCCTTTGAGGATCAGACTTGGATCATGGAGGATGAGGAGTTCAAGGAACTCACTTTCTTGGAGTTAGACTCTATGGACATCGTTGAATGGAATGCTTCGTATGATAATCTTCCCAACCTTGAACAATTAGTATTACGAAATTGCAAGGACTTGGAGGTGATTCCATCTGATTTTGCTTATATCGCTACATTGAAGACAATTGAAGTGCAATGGTGTAGGCAATCTGTGGTAGAGTCAGCTGAAGAAATTCATGAAACAACAAAGGAGATAGAAGTTCTTATCACGCGCTTCTGACTGAAAGATCATATTCAGGATAAACCTGGATCAACTCGCAGAATTCCTGCACTACTTGTAAGAAAATTTATCAGCAATTCAGCAATTTGATTTACTTCTATTTGCTTCTGCTGTCCATTTATCAGATAGCTCTAGAATTGTGAAGGAACTGAGCTTTTATTATTGTCCATTTCCCAGTTCTGGTATCTAACTCGATATATTAAGTAAATTAGAATCATAGCTAATAATTTTTCTGAAGTCTTAGGATCTTCAGATATAGTGACTTTCCCTAATTGTCTCATTAAAGGTTGCTGGTGGCTTCGTGATTGAACTAAATTCTGATGTAGAAGGACATGGATCAGAACACTTCCTAATTATTGCAGGTACTTCCATTTGCACTCTACACTTTCTGGAACAGTCCTTATTGAAGTAGAACGACGATTAATATTAAAGTTTTTCTTTTTATAATTTGTTGTTTTCTGAAAGGTTTGTAACTTGAATGTCTCTGTGGTTCTTTTGACTAATTCAACAAGAAATTGTATGTCAGTTCTTTCCAAATAATCACAGCATATGTGTATAATTTGTATATTCTACTCATTTGTTTATTAATTCTGTATTTTAGATGTGGAAATCCTATGCATGCCATTTTTTCTTTCTTTTTTTTTTTTTTTTTTCTGAAAATGCATTTTACCTGTTGAAATTTTTTTGTTGGTTTCTGTGGAGCAAGTTCTGAGTAGGCTTGTGCTTGTATTTTGGAATGCATAAATTCATCGTTATTGAATATGAGGAACCTTGCTTGTGTTTTCATCTTTGATAATTCCCTTTCTTTTTCTTCATTGAACTTATCTATTTTTGGGAAGAGTATAATTGCTTGGAGAAACATCACTGTTCTTTTAAGTTACTGTATGATCTTACTTTTGTTTCTGTTTTTGGTTGGATGATAACACACAAGACTAAGCAAGGAGCAGGCTGCCCTTGCTTGTTTGAAGGCTAATGAGGGTATTCTACCACCAGATGACAAGACAAAGAGGATGGTGATCCCTGATGCTCTTAAGTAAGTTAAATAGCTAGTTTCTTACAATAACTTTTACCTAAGGGATTTTGTTTTAGATCGATAAATCGTCGCTTCTTTGATGGATAGGATTCTGAGGTTACAACCTGGACATGATTACCGTTTGTTAGGCCAGCAGCTTTCTTCTGAGGTAAATGTTATGCGTAGGAAGATCTGTCTTTCTGCAATCTTTGTGATCTCTGTAAGTTGGGATTTTTTGGTCCACAATTGTCGAATAGGTTTTACCCGAGGAGCATTCATTTATTTCTACTTTATTACTGAAGCCGCATGCTTTAGGTTGGGGCTGGTGACTATTGGTATTGGATGTAGATTGAATCGTATAGTTACTCCATTATCGCTTTATGGTACATGGCTGGTACATAGTTAGTGCGACAGAGGATTTCAGTCGCTTGCTTGCTTCCTTCCTTGAGATTATTTTGTTTTGAACTCTTGATTTGTTTACTCAATTTTGCCGCCTTCTTATAGAAGTTTGAAATCCCAATGACGAGGTCATTACATTTTGAAAAGAAATATTTACCATCTCAACTTGGACTGAGCAAAATCAGCTGGTATTGACAAGGCGAGCCGAATAATTGAGTTGGTGTGTGTTTAGGTGTAAGGTTTAGGCATCCCTGAACCTCTTTAATTTTGAGAAATCGGCAAGAAGTGACATATATTTCCCTGTGAAATAGTGCTAATCTCTCTCTGAATTTGGTATAGTAATCCATTTAATTTGCAGTGATCCCAAATGTCTTTACTGGTCACTGTATATCTGAAGACTGAAATCAGCAATTCAGAGGATTTTTCACCGGTGGCATTTTACAAGTGCCATCTATGAACCCTAGCTTCAATTTGGCACCGAGAGCTACCTTCAGAGCTCTACTCCAAGGTGAAGTAACAATCATTAGACCAGGATGATCTGAGCTCTGCAGCACCATCATCGGATCTTCATCGCCGGAACCCCTGAGGGTTCCTTCAACTAAGGTTTGAAATCTGATGTCCTCCAGTTCTTTCATGCAATTAATTTGTCAAAGACCTTCAACTTGAAGCTTCTACTTTTGGTGTTTCAGATATTGGCAGCCTTGAAAGATTAGTCTTACAAAATTGCAAGGATTTGGAGGTGATTCCATCTGATTTTGCTTATATTACTACATTAATTGAAGCGCAATGGTGTAGACAATCTGTGGTAGAGTCAGCTGAAGAGATTCTGCAGGAAGCAACAAAGGAGATCGAAGTCCTTATCACGCGCTTCTTACTGAAATAAACCATCATCAGGAGGAGGACATTAATCGCCATCTGCACAATATGTTTCTCTTGAACTTTGAAGATGAACATCGATCCCAACTTCCTTCTTTCCCTCCACATGCATATATGGATGTTTCAACTTCTTTTTTCGCCTCCCCAAACCCCAGCTCTCTCGGAAACTCTATCTCGAAGGTTTCTGATTTTGTAGGTATATATCCACAGGTCTATCCCATCTCTTTCCACATTGGTCTGCAACCAACCTTGGGATCCCTATAGAATAGATGCTGTTAATTCATCAGTGGTACATATGGTGGATGTTTCAGAAAATGATCAATGACCATTGCTTTGCTTTCGATTTTATTTTTTTGTCTGCAAATTTACATTATTTTCTTTCATGGAAATTCATCCATGATATTACCTTAATTTTCATCATCTTTGGTAGTGTAATGGTTCATATGATTGAAGAGCCACATACTAAAGCTTTATTTGTTAATTATTGCTCTTACATGTCCTTAACTAGCTATGATTCTCATTCTTTGATTGTTCATTGTGAACTTTTCCAAACATAAAAATGCAACTTTTCTGAGAGTTTGGGTACCAAAACTGCAACTTTTTCCAAACGTAAAGCATAATTTTGTAATTGGACAAATATTTATTACCAAAAGTGTAAAAGCGTCAAATATTAGTTACCAAAAATATATTTTTTATTTTTTATTTTTCAAAAAAAAATTCATTTTCTTTTTCTTTTTTATAATTTTTGAAGTGCAATATAAATAAAATAAATAATTTATTACTGTTATTTTTATTTATATCCTTACTTTTTAAATTTTAATTAATTGTGAACAGTACGTATAGTTATAATAATTACAGTATTAAAGGTAAAAAGGATAGAAATTGAAACTTGTTAGTCAAATCAAAAATTTTAAATCACCTCAGCTAAGATTGATTGGCATAATAAGTGCATATTTCTTTTTTTTTTTTTTTTTGACAAAAAGTGCGTATAGAATATATTAATGATACTGGAAATCGTCAAGTAGCGATTGAGAAACAAAGTCAGGAGGAATGGTCCATACACATTCCACACTAGGACATGTGGCCCAAATTTGGCAAGTGTGTGTGCAATTGTGTTTTTGACTCTCTCTATTCAAAAAATCCCCTCTACGCCGTGTGCAGTCATGCCATGTGCCACATGATCCACCAATTCCATTACTCTCGGGGGAAGCAACTTCTCATCATGCACCGCAAGGACAACTGAAGCAGCATCCTCGATAAGAGAGCAGGGCCCCCAGCCGCTACTGCCAGTCAGCCCCACCGCAAACAATGCTGCCACGGTCTCAGCCTCCTCTGGAGAAAACACATATGTGGTCCTTCTAGCCATACCCAACAACAATTTGCCTTTTACATTACAACAGAAAAACTCCGGCCACTGCCCTCCGTGTGGCCAGGTGGTAAGCTACATCAAAAAATACTCTAGTCTCCCCAGGTGCTGTCTGCAGCAGGGCAAATCGCATAAGGGCGGTGCTGGTTTTCTCTGGGCAAGTTACTGCCATCTTGAAATCTGCAGAGCCGCAGATGCTGGCTGCATAACTCCGCCCCGATCCTGACCTTCCTCCATCATTAATTCTGACACCCACTGCGGAGGGACAAAACCATTGGGAAAACTCGGCGGCCCAACCTAGCTGAC
The DNA here is from genome assembly GCA_016801395.1 of Leptodermis oblonga. Classification (NCBI taxonomy): domain Eukaryota; kingdom Viridiplantae; phylum Streptophyta; class Magnoliopsida; order Gentianales; family Rubiaceae; genus Leptodermis; species Leptodermis oblonga. Next base: position 38,227,694 of record CM028754.1, on the reverse strand, counting down.
TTTTGGAACCCTAGGGTCCTGCAAAATCCTTGTGCTCCGTCCTATGCCAATCACCCTTCTAGCACCTAGTTTAATGACCTCTCTACCCAGTACAATACTCCGCTAGGTGAAGGATGGTCGCGAACCAACCTTGCCTCAAGGAGTGAACAATTCAGGAAGTATTTTGCCTTAAAACCCTCCTAAGCAATGAGTGTGGCATAGTAAGTAGCCACCATGCTTGCTTACTGAGCATGGCCAAGTTAAATGCTTTCAGCTGTCGAAACCCTAGTCCACTATCGTGCTTGCTTCGGGCTAGCTTATCCCAAGATACCCAATGCATACCCCTTAACGAGCCAGTCCTCGCCCATCAGAACCCTGCAACCAACTTCTAAATATCTTCTAGAATACCATCAAGAAACAGAAAGCAAGACATGGCATAGGTCGGGATTGCTTGGACTACCGATTTTATCAGCTGCTCCTTCTCTGCTCGACTGAGGGATTTCTCCTTCCACCCCTTTATCTTTTGCACCACCCTTTCCTTTACGGATTGGAATACCTTTTTCTTGCTACACCCCACCACACAAGGGAGCCCCAAGTGCTTCTCGTGCTTCTCCACCCCCGCAACCTACAGTATGCCACAAATATCTGCCTTAAGGTCCGCTACAGTGCCTGGGCTGAAGCAAATGCTAGATTTGTCAAAGTTTATACGTTGGCCTGGCACCTTAGAGTATGCTGAGATGACCTCCTTAATGGCCTCTGCCTCCAATCGTGTTGCCACACCAAACATCAAGGTATCATCTGCAAAGAATAGGCGAGAGATCTTCGGGGATGTGTGAGCCACGGCTATCCCGCTAATCCGCCCACTATGTTGGAGCTGGTGAAGCATAGAAGATAAAAGTTCCGAGCATAGGATAAAAAAATAAGGTGATAATGGGTCCCCTTGTCGAATACTACACTCTGAGGATAGGCAGGTACGAATGAGGCACACCAGTTGATCTGGGAACCCAAACTTAGTCAACAAGGGGCAAACAAAGCTCCATTCCACACGATCAAGTGCCTTGTTCATATCAAGCCTGAGGGACATAAGGCTTCTTTCCCTCGGCCCCTGAACCCTCATGAAATGGTGGGTCTCATATGCAATCAAGATGTTGTCCGAGATGTGCCGCTCACATTCGGTAGCATCTTTTGGATTCGATTTGCTACAACCTTTGATGCCAGCCGATATACCACATTGCACAGACTGATCGGTCGAAACTCTGTAATCTACTGGGGACAGCTCACTTTCGGAATCAGAACAATGTGTGTGTAGTTCACTCCGAGAGGCAGAGTGCCTGAGTTGAGAATTCGTAGGACAAAAGACAACACATGCAGCGTCAAAGAAAACCTGAGTCTCCCAGGGGCGGACAAGAGTAAAAATTAAATAAAATTAATTTAAAATCTAGCTAGTAGAATTATACATCGGATTTCAAGTAACCGATGTTAAAGAGCCAGGATTTTTAGCACAACAGAGCTCTTGCACCATTCTAATAAATTTCATAAATCCGGATCTGACCTTTATGAATCTTCTGTCAAAAGCTGAATCAAAACCCAAGGTTAAATCAAACACATCATGGAGCTAGAGAATATTACTGGAAAACCTACTGGACTTGGGTCTTTCCAAGTGTTTGAGTTATTTCGTAAGAAATAATTCACTGTCTTTATTAAAAATTAGGCGAAACTTACATTCATTTTAATAATATTTCTTTAATGAAAAATTTTCCTATGAAATAAGTCCTTAATTAGGTGCTCCAACATGTGTACCATTTTATGGTGTTTTTTATTTTATTTTAGTATTATTCTTAATGAACGTATCTTTCTCGAATCAACATATGTACATGGCTAGTAATTGATTTTGTGCTTGAGTAGTGAATAATTAATTTACACTTAAATGAAGTTTACTTTAATTTATCTGAACTCACAATTAGTTGGTCCAGCTAGCTACATTGAGATTTGAGATCTTTTTGTTTTCTTAGTTATTAAGTAGACACGTCGTAATGATTTCATGGTTGTCCATGAGAAATAATATATGTAATTTAATAACTAATTACAAATAAAGTACCTATAACTTAATTATTACCTAATCTTATATAAATTAAATTAAATAAATGGGTGAGTTTACAGTCTCGTTAAAGAATAATTAAGTCACTGAATTTAGTCATTGGCCATATGATTGAGTGGTTCCTTAACTAATTTGAATATTATATAACTATAAAATCTGCTATTATTTTCGACAAACCTCTTACCACCTTATATTATCTCGGATAGCTGCCACAAATTTTCATATCAAATTGAATTTTTACCTAGATTAAGGGTGAAAATGCTCTCATCTATTGTGAGAGAAGGAGAATTTTCACCACTTTTTGATTCAATTATAAATAGTTCCTTTTGAATGACTTATTATTTTAATTTTTTTCCCTTTAATAGTATACCTTTTTTTTTATTTTTATTTTTTATTTTTTTTTAAGGTAAACAACCAACGGTACAACTGAGCCTTGGTGACCATTCCATTTAAGCTCAGAATTTCCAGGGAGGCAAAAAACTGCATCCTGGTACATCATGAAGTAGAAAAAAAAAATATAAGCATAAATACGAAAAAATGTGTGAATCCAAAGCAATAAGGCCACGGATTTCACGAGGGAGAGAATGCAAAAAATGGTGTATGCTCCGTAGAGCTTGCCAGTCTTAGCAGAGCATCTGCCACTGCATTTACTTCCCGATAGATATGTTGCACTGGCACACCAGGAAGTTGACCCCTAGCCCTCTGTATTTCTAGCATCACCTTTGCCGATCGCTATGTCATCGCTTCCCTTTGCAGATTATCCACTAGAACTTGAGAATCAGATTCAGGCATTACATCCTGAATCCCCTATTCTATATAGTATACCACTTCTTCTTTTTTTTTTTTTTCTTCATAATGTTTTGAGCATATAAAATTTATAGTTAGTTTATTTTGTTATTCTATCTTGTATTAAAAATTTATATCATGAGTTATATTTATCTATGTTCGTTAATTATATTTGAAGTTTTATTTTAAAATAATATTTTGTGTTTATAGTTATGAAAAATTAATGTTTTCAAAAAAAAGGCAAAGGAAAAATCGTACATTTGTAGTGTTTCAGCATTCTCAAGAATATATTTTTCATGCAAAAATAAATGATTAATCTTTTTAATTTAAACGTTGAAAACTAAATATTCAACATTCAAATTTAATTTATTTAATTTGATCAATTCAGTATTATAGTTGTAGCATTTGACATTCAATTAATCTTTAAATTTCATGAAATAGGCAATTAGGTACCTCAACACAATACTACGGAGGATGAAAAACACGTTATGAAGGCACCAAAAAAAAGAGCGGAGACTCCAAACCTACTTCGACCATATTCAAACTCAAACTCGCAAACAACCACGAGTTAACTACAAAAACTTTACAAGAAAGCATTCCAAGAAAGCATTCGTGAAACTATTTAGTATTTTCTTGTAGGTTTTAGTTATTGTTGTAATTTTTAATTTACTTTTATTAATAAAACAGATATCCAATTCCGTAATTATAAAAAATAAATAAAGACACTCCAACACAATACCAGCAACATGTGTACCATTTTTATGGTGTTTCTTATTTTATTTATTTTTATTCTTTATTAGCATATCTGTCTCAAATCAATATACATGGCAAGTAATTGATTTTGTGAATAATTAATTAACAAATGAAGTTGACCTTAATTCATAATTAATGTGATCTCACAATTAGTTGGTTTATCAACAACATTGAGATCTGAATTTTTATTTTCTTCAACATCCCCCCCTCCCCCCCTCCTCCTCTCACTAGGCAACACATGCATATTACTCTCTCCAATTCATTAGAGGGATAAGAAAAGGTATAAGGCTTCCCTCTCTGCTTTTGCTTTAACTGTGTACCATGTTTGGAAATGTAGGAACACTCTCGTCTTTGAATCGACACGAACCTCGGTGGAAGCCTTGGTTACCCACTACTACAAAAAGGACTTTTAATGGCGGTTTTTTAGGACTTTTAACGGCGATTTTTGTCATTTTTGAACCGCCATCTATCTGGTAGCCGTAGAAAGTTTACGGACTTTCTACGGCGGTTTGCTTAGGAACCGCCGTAAAAAGTTAACTTTCAACGGCGGTTTTGAAGATAACCGCCGTAGAAAGTCTACTTTCTATGGCGGTTATCTTATAAACCGCCGTTGAAAGTTAACTTTCTACGGCGGTTCCTAAGCGGTAGAAAGTTAACTTTCTACGGCGGTTTTGAAGATAACCCGCCGTAGAAAGTTAAAAAATTTGTAAAAAAAAAAATTTAATATTTTATTTTTTTCTCTACATTCAAAAAATATATATAAAAAATAGTAGGAACAGCCTTAGAAAGGTTTTGATATATATATATATATATATTTCAACTTTATTCAAAAAATATATATCAAAAACTTCCATGCTAATAAACCAAACAACCACCAAACTTCAAAAATTTTTGCTTGCATCCATCAAATTCTAATTAATTTAATCATTAACAGTAAGAACAATATAATAATCACCGATAGAACACTAACCCGAATTTAATCATTCATCATCTCACCAAACCCAAATTTAACACTAATAATAAACCCTAGGCCAATCACAATAATCAAGTAACAATAAAATTTGTAAAGCTTAAATAAAGTTGAAACTATTCTATATTACCTTTTTTATGATTTGAAGCCCACAACAAGGACCGATTGTGGTGAAATTATGATGGAGGATTAACTCCAAGTGGTGGGTGATGGCCGATTAAGAAACCATATCCGGAGTTGGGTGATGGCGGATCTTGTTATCAACGCTATCAGAAGAACAACTTCAGGGGAAGACAAGAGAAAAAACCAACGAAAAGAGGATGGGTGTCGGCAACGAGAGAATGCTTCGGTTTGCTGGAGATGGAAACAGGGGGAAGCTAGCCACGGCCGGTTGGAGATGGAAACAAAGGGAAACCCTTAAAATTAAAAAAAAATCAAGTTTCTATGGCGGTTGTAATTGAAACCACCATAGAAAGTTACTTTCCATGGCGGTTGTAATTACAACCGCCATGGAAAGTAACTTTCTATGGTGGTTTCAATTACAACCGCCGTAGAAAGTCCATTTCTACTGCGGTTTTAATAAATCCGCCGTAGAAAGCCCGTAATTGTGAATTCCCGCCCGTTCCTCCATTCCTATTAATTTCTATTTTTGTAAATTAACCCCCAAATTTTTTTAAATTTAATAATAAATATGTATTTTACTATTTATCAATTTTATTGAAAAATTCATCATATTTATTAATTATATGGTGGTTAGAAATACAACCGTCTAGAAAGGGACTTTCTACGACGGGTAGAAATAAAACTGCCGTAAAAAGTAAACCGCCGTAAAAAGTACCCCTTTTTACGGCGGTTTTGAAAAACCACCGTAAAAAGTACCCCTTTTAACGGCGGGTTTCGAAAACCGCCGTAAAAAGTACCCCTTTTAACGGCGGGTTTCGAAAACCGCCGTAAAAAGTACCCCTTTTTACGGCGGGTTTCGAAAACCGCCAAAACAAAGGGGTACTTTCTACTGCGGTTTTGTTTCTAACCGCCGTAGAAAGTCCTCTTAAGGTGACTTTCTACGGCCCTTTCTACGGCGGTTTTATATAGAACCGCCGTAGAAAGTCCGTACTTTCTTTTTAATTGCGGTTTTGGTCTTTCCGCCGTTAAAGCACCGCCGTAGAAAGTCCATTTTGTAGTAGTGACCATTATAAAGACGAATACCTGCAGAATTATGTTTGACCTTTACCCTAGTGATGGGAGAAGGTCAGACAACGCAGCCACTGGCGGTCAAGCAGTGACCTAGCCCGGCCGTACAGGGGGTCGGTAAAGGCATTTCAAATCCAGAGATAGCTGCCTACTTGCTAAAAGTAGGAAAGGTGGTCCAAACCACTATGTTTGGTGTCTACGGCCAAAGACACTCTAGCCCGACTCCCCGGTTGTCGGTAAAGGCTTATCAAATACGGTGATAGCTTCCTACTTGCTAAAAGTGGAAACGGTGGTACAGACCACTACGTTGGTATCTATGGTTAAAGACACCCCCGCCTGGCTCCCCGATCTTCGGTGCTAAGTTTGTGTTATTAATTGCTCTTTGGAGTAATGATGTCGGTCCATATAATTTTTTTCAGATTGATGTATGGAACCGGCCTTTGTTGTAGTGGTGCAAGGCGGTTATCCTTTGTGGGTGCCTATACACCGGGATGCTAATTTTAACTATTGAGGGTTGAGTTTCATCGTCTACACATCGACTAGCAGTCGTGCGTTGGGATGATTAGGTATGTTATGATACTTGGGTGATTCCCAAAAACCTCATGTATTTTTCCTTTGTGTGTTGTTACATCTCATATTATTTTGTTATCTATTTCTAGATTACAAAGCAGTAAGCTATATTAGATTTGGATCAATGTGTAGTTTGGATAGTGGCAATCTAGATTACATTTTGATTATGGGATATGTCCTTATTCTTTGTATTATTGGGTTGAGGTATATCAGACTGGAGGGAGTTTCCTTAAGTCTTGGATATCTTATGTAACATTTTTTGAACTTTACCAGCTTTCGGGCTGAGTATCTTGGAGGAATAAATCATTTACCTTTCCCCCCCAAAAAAAAAGAAGAAATATCCACTTTGAAAAATATTTTTTGTTCTATATATTAGAAGAGTCAACTTTTAATTCTTTTATTTCTCTTACCTTTACTAATATAATCATTTGTTGTCTGTAATTAGCTCGTACTTAATAAATAAAGATATAAATAGAATAAATTATGTCAAATTAGCTATTTTAAGTGTTGTACCTTAACTCTCATAATAGGGCTGTTCAAAATCAAAAATCCGATTCGACCCGACCCGAAATTTCGGATCGGATTCGAATCCGATCCGAACTTTTTTTTTTTCCTCAATTTTTAGGCGTCCTCAATTGCCATTCTTCAAAGCTCCAATTCCTTTGCTGCAGCGCCATTCATATCCATATCCATCAAAGAAGATAATCATATCCATTAATAGATTCAATATATATCAATCAAAACCATTAACCCATTCAAGGAATTGGCGGCGGAGATCTAATTGATTAACCATTAGCTCTTTCAACCGTAGATCTGAGGTGGACAAAGACGGAGGGTGGAATCATCAGCGGCGGCGGCGGCTTCAAAGAAGGGAGTCTTTATACTGTCTGTCTGAAGTAGAGGGAGATAAAGGGTGGACTCGGTGGTGGCAGAGGGAGCCTTAACACTGATCCGATAGAAAGAGATGAAAGAAAAAAAAAAACAAAAAAAAACTGAGGACTGATCCGATGCATCCAAATTTCATCGCATATCTTTTTTTCTTTTTAATTTTTTTTATTTATAATTTTTGGATCAGATCGGATCAGATGCCGATCCGATCCGATCCAAGGCTAACACTGATCCGATCCAATCCGAAATTTCAGTGCGATCCTACCCGATCCACAGGTCAGATGAACATCCCTAATAGTATGTTGTACATTGGTCAAAATGGACTATTCTAATGAAACAGAGAGAGTACTTAATTCATTAATCTGTATACTGATAAAATGTTTCTTAGGGTCCGTTTGGTTAAACGGAATTAGAATTGAATTGGAATTAGAATTCTATAGAATTGAATTTTGGAATTGGAATTGTAAATCCACTTGAATTCCATTGTTTGGTAAAAACATAGAAATTTCTAGAAATTGAATTGTGATTTCAATTTTTTTGTTTGAATGCTTAAAATTATATGTAGAATTAGAATTCATTTGTAATTGCAAAATAACCAATTTTTGTGTTAATAATAACTTTTGCATCAAATTAAAAAAGAAATTCACCCATCATACATAAAATTATATTATACAATAATTGGAATAAATATAAAATCCTATATAATTGCAAGAATAAAATATTAAAATATCATAATATTTTTAAAACTAATTCAATAAGTTTTTTTGCCCGCCCTCTTTAGATAATGTATTTTTGAATTTTATGCCAGAACTTTATGCTAATATTCATATGCTCGTAACTTTTTTCCCCCATTATTTTTATATGTTTCCTTTGGCTACTATATATGACAAATCATACATATACCGAACTTCATAACATTTAGTTAGAAAAACAAACTTAATAACACCATTAAGTAGTGGCATAATTGAAATACAAATTGACTAAGAATCTTGGTACAAATCTATCATTCAAAATTATAACTTATCAACCCCAAATCACCACTCAATATGCTTCAAAATTATAACTTATCAACACCAAATCACTAATCAATATGCTTTAAAATCTAATGTTGCTTCAAATCATTGTATGCCATATTTATAGTAAATAAAATGAAATGCTTGAATGACAACCAAAAAACCAACAAAATTATTAAGTAGCACAAGTACATATAAATTCAAATACGCCAATTGTTTCGGGTACACCTGTTTTGATAATCAACAAACAGAGCTTGTGAAAGCGTATCCTTAAACCTTCCCCGGCCATTGGTAGATTGCACAGTTGTAATTTCTATTAATTTGTTCACCATGTGTATCACTTTGATTCGCTTCATCTTCATCATCATTATTAACACTTGCATTTTCTAGATTTTGTTATAAATGGAGCTCAGCATCACCTTCATCCAATAATGGATCATTTGGTTGTTATAATTGAAGAAAATTATGAAGAATGACACATCATTAATAATGTTTACATGTATATCAACATCAAAAAAGGATGCATGTCTCATAATTGCCCATCACTTCTTAAATAAGCCAAAAGCCCTTTCAATTACATTTCTCGCTGTTGAATGCCGAAGGTTGAATAACTCCTTAGAGGTTAGAGGGTTATTTCCCCTAGCAGACCACTCATTAAGATGATAGCGAACACCTCTATAAGGAGCTAGAAAACCAGGGCCATTTGTATAACCCGCATCCACAAGAAAGTATTTTCCTACAATATTAAATGTAATATTTTTTTTTCACATTTTAAGGCATCAAATATTAATAATAAAAGAAAAGAACAAAACAAATACAACATACCTTTAGGAACAATGAATGGATCATTCCTAACTAATTATGCACCTCGTAATACTTTACTATCTGCTATAGATCCTTCCCTTCCCGGCAACACATAAGTAAATTTCAAATTTCAAGTCACGGGCACACACGGCCAAAACATTTGTTGACATCTCACCTTTTCTATTTCTATATCTTCCTTGATCTCTAAGTGGAACACTCATTTCAATATGAGTTCCATCTAATGCTCCAAGACAATTCTACCCTGAAATAAAACATAATAAATAGTTTAAATTTATATTAATATTAATATTTTGTTATTTATAAAGAGAAATAACATATACCTGAAACCAATCCCATTTTTCATCTTCAAACCCTTCCATTTCTATTTCAGGTTGGATAACATAATGTCTTCCCATCCTTAAAATAGCATGCAAGACTTTGTTGACGTACCGACTGACAGTTTCTCCAGATCTTATAAAATCAAAACTAACTTTTCTGTTTGTCAAATTATAAGCAATGACATAAAGAAACATTGGAAAAGAAAATCATGACTAACAAAACTTAGAAAAAGCTAAGGATCCTATTCCTAAACTGGGATTTGATCAAGGACAAGAATTACATAGTAATACTAGAAATCAATATGAAGTTTTACAACAGATTCATGTGTAGGTATATCACATGTTCATATTTCCAAAAACAACCACATGTTTAGAGAAAACTTATAAAGCTAGCCATGTACTGTTTTTTTTTTTCCTTCCAGTGACAAGCAAATATGCCATGAAATCTCATGACAATTTAGTGATCACACTGAACTGTACAAAAAGACCACCATAATACATAGTAAGAAGTAAAATAGTATTATTAATGAGAACAATACACCAAACAAACATTTACTAGTTTGGTCAAAGAACTATTGATGATCTAGATAAAAAACAAAAATAAACACACCTCTAATAACATATTTAACAAGTTTTTCCAGAAGATTGCATAAAAGTTTGGTACTATTATTCTTAGAAGTTCAACAACAACAGTTGCAGCAACGGAAGCAGCAACAACAAACTGTAGCAGTAGCAGCAAACACAACCAACACTAACAATACCACCACTACTAGCAACAACTTTTAATACCAAATTATATCACCAAACATTACAAGTCAAAAGAAATCAATTTCATAAACAGAGTTTATGCATTGTAATCCCAAAAAAGCATTAAATGTACTAAAGACAAAGGAAAGCCTCAAGCTCGAACCATCAATGAAATTATAGTCTACACAGAACATTTGACTGAAATAATTGAAATAAAAAGGCAAATGATAATAACTGAATCATCAAAATCCAGCATTCTTGCAAATTTTGTGTTTTTCCTTTTCTGTTTCTTTTTTTTTTTTTTTTCTGTCTTGTTTTTGTCACTTTCGAGGTACTGAATAAATAGGTAGGCAATGATGGGATATTCAGTCTCAGAAAACATTATTCAAAACACAACAATTTAGCTATTTTTGCAATTTGTACTTTTATTTAAACAGAAAGAAGCAACGCATAAAGAAGCAACTCATAAGCCACTTTTGTTTTTCCATACAAGAACTGAAACCAGCACCCCAAATTGAAAAGGAAAAAACTTCTACAATATAACATTAATTTTTAAAAAATTGAAACGTAAATTTAATAAGCAACAGACTACCAAAACTGTCGCCGCCACTGCTCACCTTTCAACCATAGACACCACCAACTATTAACTTTACTGTGTAATTACAATATTTGAACCCTAACTAAAATATCTTTGACAAATAACACACCAGAAAAGTAACTTGGTCCCAAGAATCTTCAAAGAAACAAAAAAAAAGAGAAGAAAGCGCAAGAACCCAATGTAATAGTTCAATCAAACACCCACCACCGTACCCTTAACCTTTCAAATTCTGCGAAAGAAGAAAGCAAATAAACCTACCTCGATCCTAAGAATCACAAAGGTGGTGCTAAGATAACCGTCACGCCCACCGTATCGTCACCTCAAGCCACCGTCACCGTCGCCGGTAAGTAGAAGACGGAAGAGAGAAAGAAGGGAGATACGAAGTGCTCGATCGAGTGAGGGAAAATAGGGCAAAAAGTCCATTTGCTGTTATAACCCGAAATAATCCACTTGATCCTAAATTTTGACCCGCGAATTTTGTAAAATAGTAAGGAATTGGAATTGGAAAACTTAGGGTCAGTCAAAGAATTGAAATCATGGAATTAGACCCTATAGAATGGAATTCCAATTTTGAAATTTAAAATTTAGTCCAAACAAACAATGGAATTGGAATTGGAGCCCCAATTCCAGTTTCACAACCCAATTCCATGGGAAACAAACACACCCTTATGGTAATCTTCCTAGCCTTGAACAACGAAATTTCAAGGATTTGGTGTACGGAATAGGTGGTGGAGTCAGCTGAAGAGATTCCGAAATCGAAGCCTTAATTATCACGTGCTTCTAACTGAAATTAACCATCATCAGAAGGTTGATCGCAGTATTAATTCATATATGGGGTCCACTGAACCCACCTCTAATTACATTTCTCACTTCGAGTGGGTTTCGAACCCGCGACATGCAAGAAATCAGCCTATGGTACTAACAGCTAGGTTATGGTTTCGAACCCGCAACATGCAGGAAACTAGCCCGCAATATTCTTAATTTCTTGTTGTTCATTGTAATTGTAACATTTTTAAAAATTCATGTCTACACTTAGTAGAAAAGAATTAAGAAACCAATAAGATTCTATTGTAACTTTATTATTTCTCGATCTCTTCCTGGCAATAAACGAGTTAGTGTTTGAAAGTTATACAAAATTTTTATAGGTTTAGATTCAGTACAATATAAATAAAATAAATAATTTATTACTAATATTTCTTAAGCATTTATTATTAAATCGAAATTTCAAATCAATACAGCTAAGAATTAATGATTGGAATAATTAGTTCATGAGTATTTCTTAATTAATGGTCACATGCATGGTAAATACTTAATTAACAGAATGTACGGTTGGATGTGTGAATATTTTCATTCATGAGTTTAAGTCAACCTTTGAGAACTAAGAAAAATAATTAATTAGCTTAATCATTATCAAATGAAATAACAAAAAGTCTTTGTTGAACCTCAATTGATATATAATTAGAAGCAAACACATAGTACATATTTCAAACACATGGTACATATTTCATTATTGTAAGAAATAATATAATTATAACTCATTACAAATCTAGGTCATGTTTAGACAAGTACTTCAAAAATATTTTTAGTGTTTTAAGATTATAAAAAACTTAAAAATAGTGTTTGGACAAGAACTTGAAAAGTGTTTTTAAAAAATAATTTCAAGTAAAATATTTTTAAAGTACACTTTTCGAAGTATACTCTAAACATGTTTTATAAAATAATTAAAAATTTTTAAAGTGATTTTAAGTTAAACTCGCGGGTCTGCCTATCCTGTCCCTGATCCGGCCCAAACCCCGGACCCACCCCGACCTCGCCTCGACCCCGCTTCGCCCCAACCCCAATCCCACCCTTTGCGACCTCGGCTCCATCCCCGACCCGACATCGGCCCCATACCTGTTCCGACCTCAACCTTCACTTGGGCCCCGACCCCGGCCCGGCAGCCCCGCTTACGTTTCGACCTCGACCCCACTTCGACCTCACCCCGGCACAACCCATCCCTGTTTCGATCCCGAACCTACCCCGGACCCAATCATGGCCTCGACCCCGACCCCTACCTTGACCCCAACCCCGACCCCGACCCCGTCTCCAAACCCGAACCCTACTAGGGCCCCGATCTCGTCCCCGAACCCGAACCCTACCACGGCCCCGATCTCGACCCCAGGCTCAGACACCAATCACGGCCCTGACCCCGGCCTCGACCCCTACCCCGACCTTGACCCAAACCTCGACCCTGAACCCGAACTTGACCCCGACCCTAGTCTCGGACCCCGACCACGCCCCTGCCTCAACCCCGACCACGGCTCAGGCCTTGAACCTGACCCTGGGCCTGGACCTCGAACCCGAACCCGGGCCCTGACCTCGAACCCGACCCAGACCCTGGGCCCGTACCCAACCACTCAACCCGACCACGGCCCCTGCCCCAACCCCAACCCCGACCCAACCACTCCCAGGCCCCGACCATGCCTTCACCCTAGCCCTGTCCCTGGACCCGACCTTTCCCATGCCCCAGCGCGACTCCGTCTCGGACCCCGACCCCTACCCACCCAATAGAAAAAAAAATGGTTTATATACCTAAACATAATTTTTATATAATTTCCCGCATCAAATAAAATAAAATTTTTTTTTTCAAATAGTCATCCAAACATCTTTTAAACTATTTTTAACTCAAAAAACATTTTTGTAAAATACTTGTCGAAACACATATTTCATTCAAAAAAAACTTCAAAAACATATTTTATAATTTTTTTTGAAAAACACTTTTATAAAAATATTTTTGAAGTACTTGTCTAAGCAGAGCCCTAATAATTAATCAAATGCGAAACGAAAATAGTGCACCTAAGTAATCTACTACCCTATCATAAATATATATATAAGTTTAATTTAAACCTTGTAGATGAAGTGGTATTTTTAGTTTTTTTTTTTATTAAATTAAGTGTTATTCTTGATAGTATTCATCTCTTTCCGATGAGTAGCAAACGGATGAATTTAAAAGTGTTGGACACATATTAGTGATGAGAATATTTTCTAAACAATTTTAAACCGTAATGATGTGTTGAAGTTATCCCTACACAGGGAAAATTTTCTATTGAGGGCTGCAGAAGTTTTAGAATTAATAAAGATGGTCTATTTTCATTAGTTTTTATTTAAAATTTCTGTGAAACAACATAAAATGAAACATAATTCCGGACAATAGTATAATTTTTTTTAAAAAAAACTGCATAAATAATATATATTAATAGCACTGGAAATCGTCTAGCAGCGATTCAAAAACAAAGTCAAGAGGAATGACCCATACACATTCTACACCAAGGCCCGTGACCTCAAATTGACCAAAGTTTGTGCAATAGTATTTTTCGCTCACTCTACCCAAAAAATACCCAAAAAATCTCCCTACGCCGTGCGTATCCATGCTCTACGCCCCTATCGTGCAATGGTGTTTTGGGATATTAGTATTAGTTGGATGATAAATTGATGAAGTCCATCTTGTGTAACAGTGATGAATTTATTAGTTGCCCAAACCCTTTATCTATATACTAGGTAACTCTTCTTTGTATTTTCTGATTTTTTTTTTTCCCCTCATTTTACAATGGTAAGAGATAGTTAATCAATAATAGTTAAAATAACACAAATTTTGGTGCAATGGCCTAATAGTTAAAATAAACTATTAACTTTCTTAATCCGTGTGAGAAAACATTAAAGAAAAAAAAAGAAGAAGAAAGAAATGAAACATATTTTGGAACTATAGTATTAATTAATTACATGATGAGTTGGTCAAGTCCGCCGTGAGTGAGAGTGGTGAATTATTATTTGGCCCGTCCTTTTATAACTATAAATATATACTAAAAAGTATAGGGTGACTGATATTAAGGCTATATATACACACACATAATTGAGGCATTTGACATATACATAGTACAACTTCATCCTCTCTATCATATCAATGAAGTTAATACTATTTGGGGTAGCAGTAGTACTGCTACTACTTGTTATGGTTGGTGAAGCCCAATCACAATCTCCGGCTCCCCCGACCCCGCCCCTCTCTTGCAAAGAATGCCCGACAAGATATCTCGATTGTCGAGATTCCTGTTGGCTGAATAATACGATCCCTTGTTTTAGTCAATGCAGTACGGGTCGTTGTGTTAGTCAATGCAGTATTACGTTGGTTCGTTGTGTTAGTCAATGCATAGAGGGACCACCAGCTCCGCCTCATCCACCACCTCCGTCCCCACCTCCTCCTCCGCCTCCCCCTCCGCCTCTATCTGATTCCGAATTAAAAGAATGTTGCTCCAATTGCACCGAGGCTTACAAAAGGTGTCAATTGCAAACCACCTTAGCCACGGATTGCGATGAAATAGTCGACAAGTGTTTCAATAAAAAATGCGGTTCATGCGGGAAAATTGCACAACCAAATGGAATTTGCAAACGTTTCATCAATGATTACAACAGTTGTGCTCTGGATTGTTACAGGAAGCCATATAATGATCAAAATGGCTGTTTCGACGACTGCAGTAAAACATTCCGTGAACGTTGGGGTTGGGGCTATTGCATCGATTCATACGTATCTTCACGTCCAACTAGACCTCCACGTCCGACCTTAACACCTGAACAGAAAAAGTGTTGCAGACGGTGTAGTCGGGAAGCGCTAGATTGTGATAGAAAGAAGTGTTACTGCACAGATAATTTTCTTACTTCGTGTAGTCGTTGGGTCCGGAATGTCTGTGAACCAGGCTGCGACGAGGACAAAAAGAAGTGTCAAAAAAACGACTGCTCAACCAGTGATTGTAGTGAGGCCTGGGTGATCCGAGGACCTGGAAGCGGATGACCCCTTCCCCCCGGCGGCCTTGCCTTTGATTTTTCACTTCATTTTCTTTGTTTCTCTTGGAGTCTGCATGTATTTACTATTTCTTTCTCAATAAATGAATGAAATTTTTTCTTTTCCTAATTAGGCCATTTGATTACATATGAGTACTTTAATTTTTAAGTATAATTTATTTTTATTATGATGGAGTGATCGAGTATCAACAGTTGGTGTGCTAAGCATTAATATCATTGATGGAGCCATATATTGTGTTAGTGAAGCAATTGCCTCACCAGAAATTTCCGAAAAACGTGCTTAATATAGTATAATTTTACGAATATTTGTATTTTTACTCCACAAAAAACTTAGATAATTAATGGAAATCATCAAAATTAACAATAATGAATAAATTTTAATGGATAGAAGTTAATATTTATTAAATTTTTTAAAAAATTTTGACAATAACAATAATAATAATAATATTTTTTTCTATAAAAAATTAGTTTTTAACTTTTTTTAAGAAAATATGTTTACTATATTAAGGGCATGTTCTTCTCATTCTGGTTTTGATTTTGGTTTTAGTTTTTATTTCAACAGTAAATTTAAGAGCCACTATTTTAGTCCCCCACAAATGGGTTAATACTCTTTTTGGTCTTTCACATTTCAAATGATGAGAGAAGATCATTCACATTTTGTTAGTGTACATTTTTGGTCCCTCACTAACTTTCCATCAATTTTTCTATCTAAAAAGTCACATATGCATGCCACTGACATGTGAATATTTAAATGGTAAAATTAAAATAAAATAATAATAATAATTGGTATTAATAATTATATAGTTTACCATTATTTTTCTCAAGTATTATTGTACATTTTGTAAATATATATCACACACACATAATTATATTATTAAAAATAAGAAAATAAATTTATAAATTATTTATTGGGACAATTTTATTTTTTTCTAAAGTATGATTTATCGTTATTAAGAATTTGTTTTATTTTCTCATTGTTATGATTTCCTATTTTTTAAATTTATTATTGGGACAAAACATATAAGGTTTTTAAAAGTATGATTTCTCATTGTCAAGAATTTGTGTTTTTTTTTTTTTTTCCTTTCGTTTTCCTATTGTAATGATTTTCCTTTTCTTAATTTTTTATTGGAACAAAACATATAAATTTTTTAATAAAAAGCATGATTCCACATGTTCAAAGTTTTTTTTTTTTTTTTTTCGTTTTCTCTCCCTTTGTGCTTATATGTTAAGGTATGGGTCGGTGAAGGATGGATATGTGTTTATTACTTTTTGTTAAGAAGTGTTAAACATATTTTCTTAGAAAAAATATAATTGTCCATTGTTAAGAATTGGTTTTGTTCCAATACAACATTTATACATTTATTTTAATAATTTTCATATTTCTTATAATATAATTACAAAAAGTACGATTATTGTTGAGAAAAATAATGATAAATTACTTAATATTTAAAACCAATATTTATTATTTTTACATTAATTTTACCATTTAAATATTCACATGTGAGTGACATGTGACTTTTTGGATGGACAATAGATGAAAAGTTAGTGAGGGACAAAAAAAGTACACTAACAAAATGTGAGGACAAAAAAGAGCATTCAGCTATTTGTGATGGACTAAAATGGTGGGTTGCTCTAAATTTAATATATTATAATTAATTTTCATTATTTTTTCAATATAAATTTTTACTATTCAACTTGGGCATGTTCTTTAAGTTTTGGTTTTGATTTCAACAGTAAATTTAATATATTATAATCAGTTTTTATCATTTTTAATACAACTTTTTACTATTTAATTATATACTTTTTACATTTTCAATATACTTTTTATATTATAAAATTATTTTTCAAAAATATGTTTTTAAAACTGTTTTAAAAAAGAACACTTCCTCTAGAGTTTATGGGACCTGACTCTGCTTCTGATTTAGACCTTGCACCGACAACAACCGAATGAAAAATTGCCAAAGCGTTTATCATCAACACAGGCATAATAAGTGCATATTTCTTAGTTAATGCTCACATGGTCTATTTAAAACGCTTTTTGGAAGAGCTTTAAAAAACGGGAAATTTAAGGCGCTTGCAAAAAGCGCTTTAAAAGAAGGCTCTTTCATAAAAACTGCCTTAAAAGCCTCTGAATTGGAAAATTATAAATAGGACTTATTAAGGCCCTTTGATAGAAAGCGCCTTAAAAAGTTCCTTTTTTATTTTAAGCTGCTTAAAAGAAAGTGCCTTAAAAAGTGTCATTCCATTCTCGATTTCTATTGCGACAGATGGATTTCTGATGCACTTTATTTACCAACAGCCTTAGAAAATTCCTTTTTAAGGTTGTTTACTCAAAAAGCGACTTAATTAGTTCTTATTTTTTAAAACTTTTTGGGCAAACACCTCAAACCCTCCTGTGGTTTGCGAAAGCTATACATCACCCCCCCTGTACAAAGAAAAAAAACTACTCATCACCCTCCCGTGCTTTTCCGAAATCCGTAAAGTAACGGAAATTACTCCATTTAACGGCGCGTGTGCATCACGCACGTATCTGGAAAGTTTGATGTTTGGTTTCTGAAGAAAACAATTTCTCGGAAATCGTTTTCTTCAGACTTTTTTTTTTCATTTCGGTTTCTGAAGAAAACGATTTTCCGGAAATCATTTTCTTCAGACTTTTTTTTTTTTCATTTTGGTTTCTGAAAAATCATTTACTTCTTCTTCAGTTCTTCTGAAGCACCTACAAAATGTGAGGAGAATTCAATTCTCTCTGTCTAATCAAAGAAGGATAACAGTAACATATTTGTGATTCCAGCGGGTATCTTAAAGGACAGAAAAAACTTTAAAAGGAAACATTTTTGACACTATGGCAAGTTCAAGATTGGAACTTTGCTCTTAACATTTAGTGTAGATTGAAGCATACAGAACATCTCTATCAACTAGTCATTAATAAGTGTTTACGACAACACACTCCACTTTTGACCGCATCCTTGCAATCCCAAATAAAGAAGAGACACAACATAAGTCCAAAAAACATAGGTGGAATTCTTGTTTACATGCAAGAAGCAGAAGAACATCCATAAACAGAAACCAATCTCATCGGAACATACAGACTCCGGGGAAGAACAACTCACTCTCTTTACCAATTGCTGGGTTTAACGATATGAAACTCGTGAAACCCAGGAAATGGGTTTCATATTATGAAACCCACTTGCTGGGTTTCATATTGAATTGTCCCTTCTGGCAGCTGGGTTTCAAAGGAAGGAATGTGATTAAAGATGCAGAAAACGATTTCAGGGAAATCGTTTTCTTCATAAACCAAAATGAAAAAACATCTAAAGAAAACGATTTTTTGAAAATCGTTTTCTTCAAAAACCCAAATGAAAAAAAAAAGTCTGAAGAAAACGATTTGGGTAATTTGATGGTTAATGTGAGGGTAAATTGGTCAATTCACTATCCTACCGTTAGTTTTAGTCATTTCCATTACTTTACGGATTTTGGAAAAGCACGGGGGGTGATAAGTAGGTTTTTTTTGTACAGGGAGGTGATGTGTAGCTTTCGCAAACCGCAGGGGGGTTTTGAGGTGTTTGCCCAAAAATAAATTGCCCAAAAATTTTCAAAATAAAAATTTTCTATTAATTTTACCCTGCAACACAAGTATAATAAAACAATTAATACAAAACTTATATTTAGCATCGCCAATACAAACTGAACCAACAAGAGTTTACATCTCATTCAAAATAAAAATTAAAAAAAAGGCAATGTGAAAATATTACATGTTAGACCTATGTTCTTAATCTTAGTTTTGATGATAAGTTAACAAATATATGATTTTGTTTAATGCTTTGCACATAAAGAGTTTTTGTAGAAAAATATAGAACGAGTGCAGCAAAACATAGTGGCCAGCCATAAAGAAGAGAAGAAGAAGAGCTGAAAATAGGCCAAATCAACAGAGAAGTTCAAAAGAAGAACAACGCAAAAAACGGCGAAGAAAATGGAGTTAAAATGAAGAAATAGCAGGCAAAACAAGAAAGAAGAAGAGGAGCTAAAAACAGAGTTTGGGTGAGGACTTTCGGTGAGCAATTCAGAATCCGAAATAGAAGGTTTCAAACGCTGGAAATTGAATTTCAGATTTTAGCTACTGGAATCAATTTCTGATATCGGAAACAATTTCGGTGAGCAGTTCGGAATCCGAAAGTACTATTCACAGCGAAATTGAATTTCAGATTTTAGCTACTGGAATCAATTTTTGATATCGAAAATGGATTTCTGATATCGGAAATGATTTCGGTGAGCAGTTTCGGGGAGGTGTTCAGAATCCGAAAGTTACTATTCACAGCAAAATTTCAAAACAGCCGTTGGAAGCTATTTTGCCACTCCTATAAATACCTCCAAGCTGCAAAATGAAGACCAATGATTCCCCAACATCTCCTACACTTCATAAACACTTTCAAGCTTCATTTTAAAGATTTATATGTCAAATTAGCTTGTTAAGGTAGGATTGGAAAGAGGCCTTTGTGCCCATTTGTTGTGTCATTTGTAAACTCCATTTTAGGGAGATTTTCATCTTTTTACACATTTAGAAAAGTCCTAACTCAAGAGTTTGAGTGTAGGCATTTTGTATTAGGCAAAGTCCTAAACTCTTGAAGAAGAGTAAGGCAAGGTGAAAGAGAGAGATTGAAGAGAAGGAGAAAGAGTTGTAAAAGTCCTAAATCTAGAGTTAGATTAGGCATTTGTGTGAAGTCCTAACTTAGAGCTAAGTTGGGCAATTGTGAAAAGTCCTAAATTCTAGAGTTCGAATTTTGGCATTTGTAAAGGTTTGAATTACACCTTTAAGTGATTCATTTGAGAGAGTTAGAAAATCTCAAGTTGTAGAACTTGGGTAGTGGATTAGGATTCAAAGGGGAATCCAAACCACTCTAAATTGTGTGTGTCTTGTCTTGTATTTACTTTGCACTTAACATTTCAAAACACTTCTCACACACTTCACTTTAGTTCAAACAATTTTACAAATTTATTTTTCAAAATTGTTTAAACAAGAATTTTTACCTACAACCTAATTCACCCCCTCCCCCTCTTAGGTTGCTAATAGGGATTTCATTACATTACTATCAATCCAAAAGCTACAATACTATTTTAACTATAATCACCCAATATATCTTCAAACAAAGGATCAAAGGACACTTTGCAACTCATGATGCAAGATATATTGACTCAAGATTCCTCTAACGCCATCCAACTCCTTAATAGATAAAGGTGTAATGTCTCTATTCAAATACTATTACAAAAGAAGAAATTGGAATGGTTATTAAAAAGAACATGTTAGAAAATAAATACAAGAACATGTTAGAAGATTAATCTGAATGGTTATTAAAATTTAATCTAGGAAATACCTAGTTGAAATAGCTAAAACAATTTAAATAGAGTTATAAACCAACAAAAAAGATCCTGAAAGGATGACATAATGGAAAACCAAGCGAGGGGCTACTTCATCAGGTTTCAGTAGATCTGAAAACGAACACGAACGCTCATGAACAAGCTCAAGCTCGATTCGTTAAAAGCTCAGCTCAAGATCGTTTATTATTAAATAAATGAATATGAAAATTTTAGCCTCGATTAATAAACGAACAATAAATGAATAAGAGGGAGCTGAACTAGATTACGTTCGTGAGCAGCTCGATAAGGAAAAACAATTTTGAAAATGATATACATATATATATTTATATAAACAATTACTCACATAATTCTTCATAAAAATATAACTGGTCCAGTGGTAAGGGTTGAGTGTTCTGGGAGGACAAGGGTTTAAATCCCTCTAGTAGCAAAATTAAATTTTGCCTTTTTTTTCAGTCCCCAATCCCCAATCCCACATCAAAAAATATGGAGCAATTTAGGAAGGGATCCTCTCTATAAATTGATAAGAATGCATGGAAGCAACTCCAAAATGAGCATAGCCCCACGGCTTGATTACGAGCTCGAGCTAAGCTCTTAATCAAGATCAAGCTTGAGCATATAATCGAGTCGGTCCAGAGTCGAGCTCGAGCTTACATGCACATAGTGAGCTCGAGCTGACATTTTGGGCTCGAGAAGAGCTCGAGCTCGAGCTTAGGTGAAATGGGCTGAGCCGAGCCGAGCTCAAAGACAAGGGTGTTCGCGTTCGGCTCCACTCATTCTCAGCCCTAGGTTTCAGTCCCTATTTTGTTCCTCCATTACATTAAGTTCCACATTAGAGTAGCAGTCCCTTGTCACACACTTCAGTGTAATGAAATCCTAATTTCCAAGGAGCATTGAACATAAGAATAATAAGAATCTTAATTAGCTGATTTACTTTCATTTGTGTATGTTAATTCTCCGTTTAATCTCGCGAAATCTGTATCCCAAGTCGGGAAATCTCTATCCCAAGTTATACACGTACTATAAACCACTAAAAAAAGGCATGCAAGTCGTGAGAACTACAATCAGATTCTTCATAGATCATTCATTCCTATTTCAATAGGCTCTACTTTGTTTTCTCACTAAGCAGCCAATCTTTTCTATCATAAATGGTTTATCATAAGACAAACGCTTGGCAAATTAGAGACAAACAAAGAGAGAGGGAGAGGGAGAGGATGAATAACCAATAAATAGCACGGGTTTGAAACTTTGAACATAATGTATGGGTAAATTTAGGTGATCTCCTATAAACCGGGTTCACGGTGCAACCATGCACTCTTCAAGGATATAAGTTGGTTTCTGTAAATTGAGGTGGTCTCTCATGAAACCAGTATACAGTGACCACCTCTCTCACGTATTGTTCACGTGAACAATATATATATATATATATATCTTTTGCCCCTACATGTTATTGAGCTAGTGTAACTTTTGACTATTGGTCAAATGAGGTGAACTTTTTTAATGACTCTAATACATTTTTATAGTTTTATGGTGTAAAGGCAGCATTAACCAATTTAATCAAAAACTGTATTTGGCATCTTCGGTTTTAGGGTCTTCCATTCCAGTTCCAAAAATCTTTGATTTCTTCCCTCTTTATGGCGTCGTCATCATCATTTTTGAAGAACTGTTGGATTCTTCATCATTTCCGACGAGGGTGGTCGCGCCGTTGTTGACGGCGGAGGGGGAAAAAGTGCCCGAATAATCATCCTCCATGAAAACGTGAGTGGTGGTGTCGCTTCCAGGTCTTGGTAGTGGGTCGGTTTTATCGCAAGTGGAGTCCACGAATACTCTAATTCAGTCAAACCATGAGTACATACACGTGCAAAATTTGATGATCAATTTGCATTGAATCAATGTGTGTTTGATAGGGAAGAAATCAAAGAGCTTTGGGACTGGTATAGAAGATGCCAATTTCGGTTTTCATAGAATGGGAAGACCAAATTCTTTTTTAATCTTTAGGGAATTTTTGTGCTGAAGTTTCATTTAAGGGAAAAAAAACTCATAAAATTATGGTTAAAGGGTATTGTGGTCAATAATTTTTACTTAGTCAAAGGGAGCAAAAGACTCAGTTTTTAAACAGAGGGGACAAAAGTCACACTACCTCAATGACATGTAGGGGCAAAAGATAATTAAGCCTATAATTTATTTTTTGTAGTATTAATACTCTTCGAGGATATTAGTTGGTTTGTGTAAATTGAGGTGGTCTCTCACGTTCGATCGCCTCTCGCACGTACGATTCACATGAAGATAATCTTTTTATTTTTTTTTATACTCTTCAAGGGTATCAATTGGTTCGGACATCAGGAGGCCGGGAGAGAAGGGAAAAAAGAACGGGAGAGATCGAGGGAAGAGGGAGGGAGATTTCATAAACTTTTTTGTTTGAAAATTAAAAATTTCATTAATGGTGTTGGAAATCGTCCAACATCGATTGATAGAAGACAATGAAACAGACAATAGAATTGATTACAATATATTTGATCTGATAATTAACATATCTGAACCACAACAGTATATCTAATCTACTGAACTGCAAATATATACCTATTGTAGATCTAAACATAGTAAAATTATATCTCTGAATAAATCTCGTACCAATGATCACGGATCTGTCACTAATTCATGATGAAAGTTTCCATCTTCAACTGAGTCTTCATACACCATGGCCATGGATGGAATCACCATAGTCAGGGAGAAAATCAATATAGATCGAGAGCAAAACACCATAGATGGAGAGAGAAACTCCAGAAATGGAGAGAAAAACAACATAAGCATGAATAAAATTAAACTATAGTAAACCAAATAAAAGATAGCAAGAACAAAAGTTGAACTGCTTCCCTCATCCTCCGATGAAGGAGGACGAGGGAAAAACATGATGAAATTTAGGGTTTGGAGAGAAATGAGGGAGAGGGGAGGCGGCGGAGAAAAAAAAAAGAGATTTCATAAACTTCTTTCCAATTAATTTGTTGTTAAGTTAATAATAATCGAATTATTCTTTCATTACGGTTGGATATTAGTACAATTAAGCCCTACTTTATGACATAATTGGGGGATAAGAATGGAGAGAAAGAGAAGAAAGATCCTTTCCTTAATTACTTTTCAAATCATCCAATGGTTGTTTTTCTAATTGATTTTATTTTTCAATGTATTTTAGATCGATTACATGCCATATATCAATTGAGAGAGTTGAAAATAACATTTATACATAAACAGATTGAAATCTTACAAATATCCCCGATTTGATAACACTATAAAATATTAGGGTGAATACAAAAACAACCTCGACCTCGAGCTTTATTTTTAAAAAAAATAATGATAATAAATCCCATGATTTAAAAAAATACAAAATGAACCTTGAGATTAAGAATGTAGGAAGCAAATCAACCCTACACTTAGACAACAAACCAAATAAGGATTATCTTATGTACGTAAGAGTCTGCAAATATACTTCATAAATTATAATTTGCCTCAAAACTTACCTTAATAATCAAACAATCCCTCTCCTTTTTCAATTCCTAACATTACCAAACTTCAGCCTTCAATTCTCAAATCTGGAAACCCAATTTTGTCCCCTTTTATAAATTTTGGTGATGACTGACGATAATAATATTGATGGCGTAAGATAATGATCCCATAAATGATTAATAGATAATGATTTTAGGCGTAAGATAAAAAGAATTTAAATCTCTTTATTGATTAAGAATTACTTATTTCCAATATAAAATTCTAAGTAATAAAAGTTAATTTAATGCTTAAATCTGAATGCTTTAATTAATAATTCATATTTTATTTTCAAAATTATCACTTTCATATTTATCTTATTGATTTAATTATAAATAGTTCGATTTAAATGACTTAATTTTTTCTTTTAATAGTGGTGTGCTCGGTTTGCCCTTCGGCCCAACCCGAGACCCAATTACTAAACCTATGATCTGGCTCGAGTCGACTCATTAACGGGAAACTATTTCTGTCCGGACAAGAGAAGGAGACGGAGGCAACAAACCAGTGAACAATCCAACGCATCGACTTGACAGGCGACAATGGAAGGACTAGTGTTCAATCCCACGCTCCGCACTATCGGGTAACGCGAAGGGACCAATGGTCCGAAACACACGCCCGAGCCTCTATAAATATGCACCTTCATGACCATTTACAAAGGGGCTCTCTTCTTGGTAATTTTCTCTCTAACTTTTCTATTTCCTCTAAGTCCAAATACTAACTTAGGCTTCAGAGCTTAATTAAGGAAAGCCCATGATTAATACAAGTACCGAAGTCGACGAATAGGAGCGGATCTGACCCGAAGACCCTCACTGGTAAACTCAGGTTCATCAAATAGCATACCACTTTTTTTCCTCATAATGTTTCGACATATAAAATATTATGATTAATTAGTTTATTTTGTTACTCTATTTTGTATTACAAATTTATATCATGAGTTACAATTATCTATCTTCGTTAATTATATTTGAAGTTTTTATTTTAAAATAATACTTTGTGCTTATAGTTATTAAAAATTAATAAAAAGGGCATAGGAAAATTATACATTTGTAGTGTTTCAACATTCTAAAGAGTATATTGGCCATACAAAAATAAAACGTTTGAAAACATATTCAACATTCAAATTTAATTTATTTAATTTGATCAATTCAATTCAGTATTATAATTTTAGCATTTGATATTCAATTAATCTTTAAATTTCTTGAAATAGGCACTTAGGTACTCCAACACAATACTACGGAAGATGAAGAACCAATCATGGATGTACGCAAAAAAAAAAAAAGAAAAGAAAAAAGCACAGACTCCAAACCTATGTCGATCATATTCAAACTCGTAAATAACCACGAGTGAACTACAAAGAGTACCTTACAAGAAAGCATGAGTGAAACTGTAGTATTTTCTTGTAGTTTTTAGTTTTTTTGTAATTTTTAGTTTACTTTTATCGATAAAATCGATATCAAATCACGCAAAAAAAAAAAAAAAAAAAAATCTCCAACACAAGACTAGCAACATGTGTACCGTTTTTATGGTGTTTCTTATTTTATTTTATTTCTTCTTTATTAACACATCTTTCTCAAATCAATATACATTGCAAGTAATTGATTTTGTGCTATCAATTATTGAGTAGTGAATTTGACTTTAATTCATAATGTGATCTCACAATTAGTTGGTCCATCTACAACAGTGGGATCTCAGTTTTTCTTCTTCTTTTTTTTTTCTTATATTTTTTTTTTCTCCTTTTTTACCAAGTAAACACATGCATATTACTTAATTTAATTAGTACCCAATCATAGATCTATATAAATAAAATGTTTCTTATGGTAATCTTCCCAGCCTTGAACAATTAGGGCATGTTCTTTACGTTTTGGTTTGAGTTGGCTCAGGATCCTCTGTTACACTCACTATTACGCATCTTAATAACTCATCAAAAATATTATTTTTTATTTTAATTTTTTCACCAATGATATTTATTGGTATTATAATAATTTTTTTGACTAAGAGTTCACCCATTTTGGTGTAGAGTATATTTATTTTAACTAATAGGGACTAAAAAATCAAAACAAATACCATAAAATTATATTGAAATACCATATTAATGCAAAAAAAATAAAATAATTTATATTACAATTAGGTAAAATGCCAATGAATGTTATTGGCAAAAAATTAAAATAAAAAATAATATTTCAGATTAGTTATTAAGATGTGTAACAGGGAGTGTAATAGAAAAGTATAACAAGGGATCCTGAGCAGTTTGAGTTTTGGTTTTGGTTTCAACAGTAAATTTAATATATTATAATCAGTTTTCATAATTTTCAATACAACTTTTTACTATTTAGCTATACATTTTTACATTTTTAATACACTTATGATATTATAAAACTATTTTTCATAAACCAAAACTCAAACTTTCAGTAAAGAAGACCCTTAGTGTAACAAAATTTCAAGCCCTTAATTATCACGTGCTTCTAACTAAAACTAATCATCATCAGAAGGTTGATCGCATTATTAATTAATTCTTATTATTTTTTTTAATATAGGGTCCATTTAGCCCCACCTCTAATTACATTTTCCCACTTCAGGTGTATTCGAACCCGCGATATGAGGGAAACTAGCCTGTCGCATAATTCTTAATTTCTTGTTGTTCATCGTAATTGTAACATTTTAAAAATTCATGTGTACACTTTCTTAGTAGAAAAGAATTAAGAAACCAGTAAGATATTATGGTAACTTTATTATTCGATCTCTTCCCGGCAAAAAACGAGTTATCTTTTGAAAGTTGTACAAATTTTTTTATAGGTTTTGATTGAGTACATTATAAATAATTGATTACTATTACTTCTTAAGCATTTATTGTCAAATCAAAATTTCAAATCAATACAGCTAAGAATTAATGATAAGAATTAATGATTGGAATTAATAATTAGGTCATATTTGTTAATTAATGGTCACATGCATGGTAAATACTTAATTAACAGAATATACGGTTGGATGTGTGAATGGTTTCATTCATGAGTTTAAAGTCAACATCTGAGAACTAAGAAAAATAATCAATTGGCTTAATCATTATCAAATGAAATAACAAAAAGTGATAATTTTTATAAAAAAAAAAATTCGACAAACCTACACTATTATAAACTGGGGAAAGGGAAAAATATATGTAGTCGAATTTGAACCTGCAACCACAACATGGGACTTCTTAGGCTTACACTGATCCACTGACTCATTGATAAATTTGTGTTTTCGATTGGTTGCATTTAAAGGTGTTTCATATAAATATTAATGATGAGAATATTTTCTAAATAATTTCACACCACACTGATATACTGAAACTATCCCTATATGCAGAGAAAAAATGTACAATTTTCACGTGTAACTTTTTATGAATGTTAAGATACAATATCTAAAACAACTATTTGACACTATTTGTTTTGTTTTTGTTGTTACTTTTAAGCGTGAGTTAATTGTGAATTACATGTGATTATATTATATTAGCAATGGTAGGATGAGTAAACAATTTGAAATTTAATATTTTTTTTTGAAATAAAAAAAATGTTTAAAAGTGAACTCTTCTAACGAATGAGATGAGTATAAAAATATATAGTGACTAATACCGTGTTAGCTAGGGTACGTAGGCAAGATGCATGATGATGATACTATGTTAAGGTTTGATGAGCCTCTGCCTGGCCCTGCAGCCTTGTATTTTCATTTTCTTTTGTCTTCATTGCATGTATTAATTTCCTTCTCCATCAATTGTACTACTATATAATTTCCTTCGGCTGCTCGTCTCTCACGTATTAAATTAGTTGAGGTATAAATAAATGAAGTTTTTCTTTTTCTAATTGGATCGATAAATTCCCATAATTTCGTTGAGGTAATTAACTGTGCTACAATTAATTAATTTGCATCCACGGCTTTGGACAGAGTGGATACCTAAATTTATTTAGGTGGTCTTTCCCAGTGTTTGCCCCGACATTGTTTAGATATTCAGCAAATTTTAGAGTATTTGCTTTTGTCCTTAACATATAGGATTGGTTCCTTATTGCCATGGAGAGTTGAGTTTTATTTAGGTTCTGAATTATGTCGATGTTTCTTCTGTATCATATTAGGCTAAACATAGGAATTTTATTGCCATGGAGAGGCGAGTCTGACACTCGGGAATGTGAATTGGGGCATTTCATATCTGTAAATGAATAAAATTAAAGTAATATTATATTGCTTTTTAGATGATATACTAGTTTAGATTATCAGATTCTTGTAAATACCAAATATAGGAATTTCATTCCCAGGAATCAGATGTCCATTATCGCCATTTCCATTCCCGCGCACCAAACGCACGTCGGATTAGTCTGATCTATTTCATATAGAGATTCCAAGAAGCCTTTATAATATATTGGTCCTCCTGATTGGAACTCTATTTGAAAGAGAACAAAGTCTCCAGACTAACCAAAGGGTTAAAAACAAATGATTAATCATTTTAATTATCTAACATTAAAAACAAAATGTTCAACATTCAGATTTAATTTATTTGATCAATTCGACAGTATAGTTTCAACGGGCCTGTTCTTTAACTTAGGTTTCAAACTAAGTTTGAAATTTAGTTTTGAGAAAATAATTTTATAATATAAAAGTGTATTGAAAATATAAAAAAAGTGTAGGTGAATAGTAAAAAGTTGGATTGGAAATGATGAAAACTGATTATAAAATTATTTTTCCAAAACTAAGTTTCAAACTTGGTTTGAAACTTAAATTAAAGAACAGGCACTCACATTGAAGCTTTAAATTTCATGAAAATAGGAACTTAGGTACTCCAACATTTTTTTTCCCTTAATTATTAACATATCTTTCTCTAATCAACATATATATACATGGAAAGTAATTCATTTTGTGTTAAAAATTATTGAGTAGTGAAGTTGACTTAATCCATAATGTGATCTCCCAATTAGTTGGTCCATATATATAAATTAAAAGAAAAAAATGCTATACATATATGATACTAGCAACATGTGTAGTTTGAGTAGTGAACAACTAATTAAGAAGTGAAGTTGGCTTTATTTTATAATGTGAACTCACAGTTTGTTTGTCAAGCTACAACATTGAGATTTGAGATCAAATCATCTTAGGCTAAGTTCCCAAATGTTGACTTACAACTCATAATTGAAGGATGGGAAGATATGTTCATAAGAGTCATTCCATTAATTCAACTATGTGTATAGAATCCAACTCCCAAAAAGAGAGAGTTCCTTGAACCCTTAAAAGCCAATTTAATAGAATATTGAAATATGGTAGTTTCCCAATCATGTTCACAAAAATAAAAATCAAATATTCTTTGTGGAGGATTGATAATGATATGATTCTCCACATGGCTTATTTATTACTCCCTCCGTTCCATTAGAAGGTCCAACTTTCACAAATGTATAACTCACTATGAAGGTCAAGGTACAATACTCCAACTAACTAATTTGGCACTCTTTATTCTATTTATATCTTTGATTATTAAGTATGTCATAATTACGCACATCACATAATTATATTAGTAAGGGTATATATAAAGAGTAAAAAATTTGAAAATAGAATATTCTATTAGAACAATCAATACAATAAGAGCAGAGAGAAGACTCCGTCGTGTTTCTCATGTTCTCGATCTGTATGTAATTCATCTTCTTAATTGGCTATTTATTTTTCAGTTCTAATTATATTATTTCTTATAATAATGAAATCAATACAATAATATATGCATAAGTAAAATCTCAATGTTTTTGATGGACCAACTAATTGTGAGATCACATCATAAATTAAAGTCAACTTCACTTCTTAATTAATGATTCGCTGCACTCAATATATAATTGATAGCACAAAAATCAGTTACTTACTTGCCATGTAGTTTTGATTCCAGAAAGATATGCTAGCTCAGAATAAAAGAAAAAGAAACACCATAATAATGGTACACATGTTGCTAGTATATATTGTGTTGGAGTGGCTGTCCAATTCGAAATTATAATGTTGAATTGATTAAATGTTTTAAAAATAATATTATTAGAACTGATTACAATATTAAATCGAATAAATTTTAAAACTCAATAGACTTACATTAATGACATTGGAAATGGTCTAACAATGATTAATAAGGCTCCATAGCTTCGGCCTCTTCCAAGTGAGGCCATGGACCCATCTAAAATAAAATATATTTGGATTAATTTAAATCTAGCTAGTAGAATTATAAATCGGATTTTTCAAATAACTGATGTTAAAAACTCGAGATTTTTAGCACAACAAAGCTCTTGCACCATTCAAATAAATTCATAAATCCGGATCTGACACCCAAAGTTAAATCAAACAAACTGGGACTTGGGGGTCTTTCCCAGTGTTTGCTCCGACATTGTTTAGATCGATCTTCAGCAAATTTTAGAGTATTTGTTTTTGTCCTCAATATATAGAGATAGGTTCCATATTGCCATGGAGAGTTGAGTTTCTTCTGTATCAAATTAGGCTAAACATGATAATTATATTGTCATGGAGAGGTGAATTTGGCAAGCGGGAATGAGAATGTGAATGTGCATGAGGAGCATTTCATATTCGAGAATGGATAAATTCTAATTAAAGGAATTTTAGATTGTTTTTAATTTAGAGAAAATAATAGTTTAAATTATCAGATTCATGTACATAGAATTTCAATCCCACGAATGAGATGTTCATTCTCGCACGCCAAGTGCACCCTTCGTCTATTCTATTCATATAGAGATTCCAAGAAGCCGTTAATATTTGGTCCACTTCTACTTCTAATTGGAACTCCATTTGAAAGGGAGAAAAAAAATCTCCACACCAACCAAAGGGATTTTCTATCAATTAAAAAAGAATCATACAAAATTAAGCTTGAGATGTAGGAAATTTTTTGCACTTGAAGGAATTAAATTATTCTCAAGTTTTTTTTTTTTAAAAAAAAAAGGAAAAAAAGTGTGCCTCAAAATTGAGGATACTTATGTCAGTTCAAATAGTGTATTAATTTATTTTTATTTTGTAAGATATAATTTACTGTTCTTATTAAAAATGAGGTGAAACTTACATCCATTTTAATACTAATATTTAAATCTCTACTGACCTTAATGAAGAATTTTCCTATGAAATAAATCCTTAGGTACTCCAACACAATACTAACAACATGTACTACATAACATATGCACATGGCTAGTAATTGATTTTTTGTGCTTGCTCGAGTAGTGAATAATTAACTTAGAAATGAACTTTAATATATAATCTGAACTCACAATTAGTTGGTCCATCTAGCAACTCATTGAGATTTGAGATCTTTTTTCGCTTTCTTATTTATTAAGCAACATGTACACACCTCGTATGATTAATATAATTAGAGCTAATTACAAGATTTAATTTAATAATTGATCTCAATCACAAATAAAGTACTTAATTTATTACCTAATCATAGATCTAAATAATAATAATAATAATAATAATAATAATAAATAATTGATTTAAAAAGTGTAATTGTATTAGTATATATATTGAAGGAAAATTTCGATATATACACATACACACAGAATTGAGGCATTTTACATATATACATAGTGGAACTTCATCCTCTCTCAATGGAGACGAAGAAGAAAACTATGCTAATACTATTTGGTGTAGTAGTAGTGGTGCTACTACTTGTTAATGTTGGTGAAGCCCAATCAGGTCCTCCGTCTCCGCCTCCACGTCCGACGCTAACACCTGCCCAAAAATAGTGTTGCAGACGGTGTAGTCTAGACGCGGTATATTGTTCTAGAAATAAGTGTACCTGCAAAAACAAAAGTCACTAATGTAGAAATGGATTAGGGAGGCGGGTATTAAGGGGGATTGGAGCGGTGCACCCGCCTCCACTGCGGGCGCCTCCAATTGGAGGGGCCCGCACCCGCCTCAATTAATAGGCCAAGGACCCGGCCTTCTCCTGTTCTTAGCATTAGAGGTGCACCTGCCTCTAATGCCTGGTTATTAGAGGCAATAACCAGCTATTGGAGGCGAGTGCTGTTGGGTTTTTGTACTAAAGCCAAATAAATAGATTGAATTTATTTTTATTATATGAATTAAGAAACCTAAAGGGTCACACACTAAAAATTAATTTCTGGGTTAAATGGGGCTAAATGTAATTATATGATAATTACGTGGATTAATTGAATTAATA
Source organism: Leptodermis oblonga (assembly GCA_016801395.1). Lineage (NCBI taxonomy): Eukaryota > Viridiplantae > Streptophyta > Magnoliopsida > Gentianales > Rubiaceae > Leptodermis > Leptodermis oblonga. The sequence continues at coordinate 38,195,049 of CM028754.1, read as the reverse complement.
ATTAATCTACAAATATTTAATTGGCAGATTAATTATTTCAAATAAAGTTTGAAATAAAAGAGATTTATCTAATAGATATATAATTATCGTATCTCTTATTATACGATAAAATATATTAGGTAGTTGTCATCCTTTAAGATAACTACTACGTTTAAATAATTACTAGATAAAGATCTAGTAAATATTTATTAGGTAATTCTATTTGCTATTAAATAAGCAACAGAGTCATTATTCAGGGAGAACGAAAATGAGGCTTCCGCTTCTTGCGTACGCTTCCCTTCAGAGGAAATGGTTTTTTGCGGCTCTCCGATCGACAATCACTCCGTTAGACCACTGGACTTGCAATCGGAGATTACTAGATCTGCAAACGGAGGTATGAATATTTTATCAATAGATCTTGGCATATAAGTATAAAAGATACTTACAGGTGCACCTCCAATAAGGAAGAGTAAAAAAAAAAAAATTTTAATTATTATAATCAAACTGTAAAACAAGGAAACCTTTAACTTGTAAAATCAACTTTTTCTTTGAACATTTTATCACTAACCATTATGTCATGAAAATAAATCAAAAACATGCTCATATAAAGTAAACACTTATACACGTGTCATACTTGCCTAGATCATTGTGAAAGTCGCCTAGATCATTTAATTCAGCAGTCAAACAACTTGATAGATCTATATAATTTCTGCAACTAAATAATTAGGATTGAAAGAGGCAAAAACCATGTATAACATTTTAAGGAACTTTTTTTTTTACTCATGTGTTGTTTGCAATCAATTTTCATGAAATCAGATAAATGCATCCAGCAGCAGCCATATTATACTTCCTACTATTTAGCAATAGATGCAGTCACGAATACGATGTTGCAGTGATTACAGGAACAACTGACACAAAAACTGGTCCCACACATCTATTAGCTCCTTACATTTTAAAATAAGCAAGACTTTTATCTTTTAATACAGACCCAAAACATAGCTAACGTTCATATTTAAGCCAGAACAAAGCATACATTTCACCTCTAATTGCTTGTTAAAATAAGGAAGACGCTTAGCTTTTAGAAGATGGTTCAAAACTGAGTTCTAGTTCATGTTTAAGCTAAACAAAACACACATTTAACTCCGTAGCTTAAAGTTGGGTGCCCATCAACAGTTAGCCATCAGTAAATCCATAAAAGAAACAAAAAGAATCTCATGTGTACTAAGACAATAACAAACACTTCATCAACTCAAATTTAGAACACCAAGTTTGAAAGGCAACCTCAGACATTAAGAACCAGCAAACTAAAAAGAATCAAACTAATAATTCGCCACAAAAGAAATTCACACCCTCCTCCTAAATTTACTCCATATATTGGTAGGCAACTCATACCTACAATGATTAGCTTCATTAGACAAAATCAGAATTCATAAAGTAATGGAGTAGATAATGGGATAACTGAAAATTTAAATGTGACAAAATCAATCACATCCAGACCCAAAAAAGGACAGAGAAAAACAGACCCAATGATGATTTACATAGGGGCATGATATTTGCAGCGACGGTTTCGATATTTGCAGCGACATTTTTTTGTGAAAAAACCGAAATACCCCAAACACTTAAAAAAAAAAAAAAAAAAAAAAAAAAACCAAAGTGTCGCCGGGCGACATTTTTGTGCCAAAGTGTCGCCGGTCGCTGGCGACACTTTTGGCCAATAAGAAAGTGGTTACTTCAAATAAGAAAGTGGGGTTTTTGACCAAAATGTCGCCCGGCGACACTTTTTGCCAAAAGTGTTGCCGGGCGACATTTTTGTGCCGACCGGGGACACTCCCCTCCCCCCCCCCCCCCCCCCCCCCCCCACACACTTTCTTATTTGCATTAACCACCGGGCAGATCTTCCCCATTCCAGTAAAAAATTTCACAATTTTGACAAAACTACTAATAAATTCGGACATAATACAACTAAAATAATTAATAAAACTTTTTTTAAAAATTTTTTTCCCCAAGGGCATTTCAGTCTTTTCACAAGAAAATGTCGTTGCAAATATCGAAACCGTTGCTGCAAATATCAATTCCGTTTACATAAACAATAAATAATATAGGGGCATGATATTTGCAATAACCGTTTCGATATTTGCAATAATATTTTCTTGTGAAAAGTCTAAAATACCCCTAACACTTAAAAAAAAAAATACTGCCGGCGCCCGGTGGTATTTCACCCCCCCCCCCCCCCCGCTTCAGTTTGATATTTGCAGTAATCACCGGGCGGATCTTCGCCAATCCGGTAAAAAATTCACATTTTCGACAAAAATACTAACAAATCCGGACATAATACAACTAAAATAATCAAACCAACTATCTAAAACAATACCGCAAAATATTTTAACTTTAGCCACTAACCTTTTTCCGATCTGAGTCGTCTCGATTTTTATCCGATTTTGTGATTCCACCCGGCTCTGCTTTGCAGGAATTATTAAACGGAACAGAGCCCGTGAGTTGCTTTTTCTTTTTTTTTTTTTTTGCAGCCCGTTTGTTGGTTTTTAATTTTTTTTTTGTTCAGGGACATTTTTATCTTTTTACAGGAGAATGTTACTGCAAATATCGAAACGGTTATTGAGAATATCAATTCCGATAATATAAGCCTTGTAGGTTCCAAAGTTGGGCTTCAGATTCTTGGATTCCATAAGAGGTGCAATATTCTTGGCCTACCAATGGAATAATAACACTTGATTTCAATATCTAAGGGTTCAGCTATCCTCTGCAGCAAGAAAATGACAGTCCAACACTTTTCTTCTGCATGCCTAACACTTTTCTTCTTAAGATACCAATGACAGTCCAAAAAAATTAACTAAATCATAATCAGTCCAAAAACAATAGCAGGAGCACCGAGTATAAGCATTACACTATGTGTTCTATTGGTTTTCTCTATTAGTGCCTGCCCATCCCAATAAAAAAAAAAAACAATTCTCATAAATATATATATATATATATGAGAGGCATACTATATGCAGTAACGGTTTTACTAAACGTAGTAACATTCCACTGTAAAAAGATTAAATTGCCCTTTATGAATAAAATTAATTTTTTTTCCTTGTTTTCACCTATACGTAAGGGGTGAAGTTCAGAAGTTTTATAAAAGGTTCAGAATTAGTTATTTTCCATTAACATTAAACTGCAGAACACTTGTTTTCCATTTGGTCACTGACACGTTCATTCAAATATCGCCGGTATACTCGAGTACGATCCATATTACACTGTAACTAACACCGTATTTATTTTTTTAATTTATAGCAGTGTGCGTAATTTATGTATATACTGTTTCACTTTGCGATTATCCGGACGTTTTTTAGCTGGTTCTAAAACATTTCGGACGGGGAGAATGTCCCCAAGTCCGAAACCGCCGGAATACCGCCGTCCGCCGACGGTATTTCCGGCGCCGGCGGTATTGCCGCGGAAATACCGCCGTTACCGCCAGCAGTATTACCGGTGGAAATATCGCCGCCGGGTGCCTGAAATGTCGCCGCCGGCTGGCGATATTTCCGGCCAAAATATTCCGGCGAGCGGGCGATCAGGCGTTTTTTCTGCTATTTTTCCGGGAGAAAATCTCGGGACAGTCGCAATATCCATCCAACCTATGCTAATCATAATTGTGTCAGAAATTTGAATCTGGGCGATAATATGATTGCGCACTGTATGTGGTGAATAGAAATTTTAGTGTGTAAATATGCTGAACGAGGTTTTTTTATGTTGTTGAAAGGATTTCCACGTTGAGAGTGATGACATTTATACTGACCACACCGAAGTATTTCGGACGACCGAAGAGTTCATCAGTAAGGAAGGTATGATTGCATGGGTTAAAGCACGAGCAGCTGAAAATAATATGACGACAAAAATTACATCTTCTGCGAAAATGTTAGGGTTGTTCCTAACAAGAGGGAGAAGCGACAGAGTTGAAATTGGGTGCGATAGATCAGGAAAAGTTAGGGATAAGGCACCTATACCGGAAGGGAGAAGCAGACGGAGCAATACAAGCAGCAAGAAAACAAACTGTCCATTTCACCTGAAGGGACGAGAAATTGATGGGGGAAAGTGGAAGTTAGAGGTCAGAAACGGAACGCACAATCATGAATTAGAAGGAGTGAGAAATTGGCATTCAGCGCAGACACGTTTAACAGAAGGGGAGAAGAAGAATATTGCAGAAATGTCCAGTATTAACATCAGGATGAAGCATATATTGGCCCAATTGCGCGCAGATGATCCGAAAAATGTCAGCCACATAAGATCCCCGAGCATGTCTTCATGAATCCCCAGCGTCTCTAACAGCAGTTCCTTCATCTCAGACGGCTTAATTTTCCACCCAATTGGCGAACCCCCAATCGGAACACACAATATGTACGCAACGTCGTGGAGATTGATACTCATCTCTCCGAATGGCATGTGGAATGTATTAGTTTCCGGCTGCCATCTCTCAACAAAGGCACTTAGGAGTGCGGAGTCTAACTCTGGATGCATAGACCAACACAAATGTGCCAACCCGGACTGGTCAACTAGAGTTTTCATTTCCCCTTCTTCTAAAGGCCACTTTTGCAGATTGTTAAAGCCATTATGGCACAACAATGCACCACGTTCTTATGTAATGGAATGAATAACATAACACCTTTACTAACCCAACATATTAATCATACATAAAAAATTAATAATAATCATATCAAGAAATATGTATTAAATTGTGAAAACGATACCTGTCGATGCCATACGTAGTAGGCAACATGACCTTTAAAACTCTGTAGCAACTCCGGATCTGACGGACCACCGTCAATCGCCCCATCTAGAGGCCAGTAAGCCTTCCACCCGCCATCCCCTCTGTACCCAGAACCGGACCCAGCCCCTGAAACCAACCTACGAGCGGAGCCTATTACTTCTTTGCCTTTTTCGCTCCTCCGTCAGTTGGAATCATTTTCCCCTTCATTTTCATCCCCCAACCGCCCCGAGTTCCCTCCCATGTACCCCTGCGACTGGGACATGTCCATCTCAAATCTTTTCGCGTTTTCCCTAGCTTCCTCCTCCTCCGCATTTCCAATGTATGGCGGAGCAAATGGAATGTCGCGGTAATCAACGTTACTTTCCCTCATCGCATTTGATAAGCGAGAAGATCCCTGCGCCCTTCCTGCCACTTTCCTCTGTCGTTCGGATACAGTGTGATGTATTCAGCCACCTACTTCCTCAGACGAGGACTGCGTCGCATCAGTGCTTCTATCAACCAATAGCATACTGTCATCCTTTCTACTTTTGCTTTTGGTCAATTTCAATTTCAACTTCTTGAATGCTTCTGCCATCTGCAATTATAAAAACGCACATGTATCAATACGAAATTAATTGCTGATAGGTCTTGTCGTGGGTCTACCAAATACAGTAAAAATACTGTTTAAAACCTGCAATTGAGATGCTAATAAAATATAGCACAGTAATAGACAGGGTCAATCCACAGAGACGGCAATTTAATTCAAATTCTAATTAATGTGCAAATAAAACCAAATTATAAATAGTAGTCACCTTTGTGTCTCTTAAGAGATTTTAGAGTTGTCACTTAAATATAGCAAAATAATAATTAACTAATAATTAAATAAAAGACTTAAACAATTATCAATTAATGAGAGAAAATTTCAGTATTATGTAAATCCACCTTAATCTCAAGCATGCAATCATAAACCTCTTAACTTGTCTAATTACTTATACCGTTTCAGTTATAGTATTACTCCCCGGAAATAATCCTAATTCTCCCATACATTCTCGATAATTTCCCGCGAGTCCCCGCAAAGGAATTATTCTCTAACTACGTTAACTAATAGACCGCGAGTCCCCGCAAGCATTATTAATTAACAAATAGAAGCATTAAGAATTAGAAGAACCCGAAACTAATAATTCCTACTGACGATGCATTAGAAATTATTATCCAATTAATCCTGTACTAATCGGCCGGTAGTTGTGCCACTCACTGACTCTACCAGATTAAACTAAGTTGATCAGGCTTAATAAAATCTTAGTAATTAGACATATAAACATAGGCAATTTAGAAACATAATTCATTAGACCTTAGATTAATTCCTGGGTTTCATACATGCATGGATTATGGCTTCTTACATAATACCAGAACTAAAAAATTAGCTACTCATGATAAAACACGAAAAACACATAATTATAAAAGAAGACATTAAAAGAGAAAAGAGAATACTGTACTGGAATTTAAAGATTTGCGATCTGACAACCGCCGGTTTAGCCAAACAGTAGACTGCCCGTCGGGAAAATCTAAAGTTGCGATCAAAACAGAGCAAAACAGAACAAAACAGAGAAGAAACAGAGGAAAACTACACTACGCAAAACTGTATCCTGTGCGAGAATTATTTTTAAACTAAAAAACTATTCTATATAAAATTTATCTATAAAAACTTCTATATAAAAGCTTGTCTCCCAAAAAGCTGTCCTCTAAAATAAGTTATCTCCCAAAAGTGCAGGAATAATCTCATATATATAGGGATACAAATAAGCAATTAACCAATCTCCTAATTGAATAAGGAAACCTTCTTCTACTTGGAAAGAGAATTAATTGAGCACATGGAATCTTTTCACTTTTTGGTAACTCCCAACTTCTCTCTTTAATTCCTTCTTGGATTGGTAATTTGTCCAAAACTTCATTGCTTCCCTTTTAAGTTTCTCCGCATCAAATCTGCGCCGGCCCATGTTCATCCAGCCGATTGGATTCAACTCCAATTGAATTGGATTAAATTCCAATTGGAATCAGCCCATGCATTGGATTTCGAATTGGATTAAACTCCAATTGAAATTGGATTAAATTCCAAATACATAAAGGCCCATGTGCAATTGTTGTTGGATTAAATTCCAATTGGAATTGGCCCACGTGAAGCTGATTTCGGGTACAGTAGAAACCAATTGAATTTAATTTTCCATGAATTCACTTCCTTCTCTGATTTGGATTTATTTTTTTCTTCTTCTTCTTCCAACCGTGCGCAGCTCTGCTTGCGGGTTTTCTTCTTGATTTAGCCCACAAATCGTGTGGACTTTTTAGGCGTGATTCATCTGCTCCAATTCTTTCACTTTTTTTGCACATTCTTTTCTTCTTAGGCCCGATCTCTAAAACTGCAAATAAACATTAAAACCTTGGGCAAAAGACCGTGAGAACTGCCATAACAAGTCCTAAAATAATACACCTAAAACGTGCAAATTAAATATCCCCATACTTGAATGACGCTTGCCTTCAAGCGTGAGGTGAAGAACTAGAGCCTACCATAAATTCAGCAAATGCACTTATACTTCAATTCTCCATTGCTTCAGACAGAAACAGCACAGACACAAAACAGAACAAAACACAAGACTCTTTGGACTGACTCGAAAATAAGACTCACAAATCTGCCTTTTCTCTTTTATGGAACTTACTCACACCACAAAATCAGCACTTCAATTCATATGCATGTGTTCTATTTAGTTCACAAAAACAGTCCTTCCATTTGCTAAATCCAAAAACATGCAATAATTCCCAAAGCAGCACTCTTTGATCAGTAATGCACATAATCTCACATTTTTCAGAAAAAAAAATCAAGATAAAAATAAATCCTAATCTAGCCAGAATCATACATGCTTGATAGTCGACCATCACCACAGTATAAAAGGAATAGATACACAGCAGTTAAGAAACAACTTTCTAATCAAGGGACGCAACGTAAGGCTTGAGTTCGAGCCTTTGGACAGATCCTAAGAATTCTAGGCCACCTGTAAAAAAATTCAAACCCAGTGTGTTCTCAAAAATTAAACTTCAATTGCTGTACCTTTCTTCAAAATTCTTCACAGCCCCCTTTTTGTTTGGGCAATTGGCGCCTGTTTCATTCAGCATTTTTTTGCACTTTGTGCGGATTATGGCTCACAAATTCAGTACATTAAATTTCTACCCAACTCATCATATATCACAATTTCAGCACATTGCAGAATTCAAAACATCAACAACTTTTTCATTCTTTATTTCTTTTTTTCTGCTTTATTTTCATTCTTTTTTTTTCATGAGCTTTTTAACATTGGGCACACATATACATTGCAAAATAATCCACACATATTGTTTAAACATTGCACCATTTGATTTCATTCATAATTCAGCAACTTAACACACACTGGGGGGTAGAAAGAATTTATCACAAAAATTTGGCCTTAGCTTATTTACTGACTAAAAAAAAAATATTTGTATACAAGGCTTCAACCTGGCTTCTAGAGATATAACAAGGTAAGTTAAGAAAGCAAGCCAAAAGTGGTTAATCATAAGAAGGTTCCCCATTATCCCGCCATATAGTATTCATACCATCTTGACAGTCTGACAGGCAAGCAAATGATTCTCCCCGAACAATTTCGCATTTAGGCTCAGTACAATGGCTTAAGAAAAGGAAAAACATGCATATTTCCAGATTTAACTAATTCAGGACTTCACAGATTAATATTTTTCAAAACTACATCATGCATACTTCATCTATGATGCATATTTCAGATCCAAATCAGATTAAAGGCAGCGACATTTGACTCACAAACAGGTCAAAAACAAAAATTTTAGGACAAATGTCTCTACATCCCCACACTTAGACAATTGCTTGTCCCCAAGCAAACACAGGGGATACTTAACAACAATTCAGAAAAAACATTAATCAGCCCTGCAAACATCCCCACACTTAAAGAAAGCTTGTCCTTAAGCGCAAAGAAAAGAACAAAAACGCAGGGCTAAACACAGACAAAGAAAAACAACCTAGATAACATTAAAACACAAAACAGCCTACAATACAAAGAAAAAAAGAAAAACTTACCTGAGAGCCTACTGAGGAGGCTGCAAATGCTGCTGAATGGCAGCTAAACAATTATCCAGGTGGTCAAATTGCTGATGAACTGCAGCAAGGCCCGCCGCTACTTGCACCTTTAATGCAGCTTGTTCCCCCTTGAGTGTTTCAAGGTCCTTTTGTACCTTTTCTAAACCTGCAGAGGCTGCATGAGCAGGTGGCGGAAAGTCCGCACTGTGAAAGCAAGGGGACCCATCTTGGGTCCTAAAAAGCAACTCCGTACTAATTAAGTATTCAACATCCAAGGCCTTAGGGGGAGGGCAAGGTATCGTGCAGGTGGGAGTGGGATCAAACAGATTCATATTTCTAGCAATGAGACCCACAAAATGCTCTAAGCTTAAGTGCCTCTTAGGGTGAGAATCAATATCCCCCAAACTATACCCAATCCAAAACCCAAGATTGAGCTTAACCCCCTCCAACATGCATTTAAGGATATAGAGTTCAGGAATTGTAACTACATGTTGGGCAGAGGTCCTGCCACTGAGATTCTTCACAAGAAAATAATGACAAAATTGAAGTGCAGAATTAGTAAGCATATATGCCCCAGATTTATGGGAAGAATAAAAAACCTCAGATGAAGTAAGGCGATTCCACACAGACTGATGATTAAATGCAGGGAATTTCACAGGTCGAGCCAAATAATCAGCAGATATTAACTCAGTCTCAGAACAGATGCCTAATACAGTATTCAATTGATTTACAGATAGAGAATGCACTGTATTAAACAATCGAAAATTCATAAAAGCCCGACTAGGGGTGAGACCCTTAGTCTTTGTTTTAGTGGCGGTGGTGTAAAATTCTTTAAGCATCTCTTCATAACAAGGAGCCAAATCAAATTCAGAAACCATGACCACCCCACATTGTCAAAAAATTTATGCACATCCTCTGCAATATTTAAACTAACTAAGAGCTGAAAATCAATACTGTAAAAAGGAGAAACAGCCCGGGAACAAACCTGCGTATACCTGAACCTTTGATGGGAGGAAAGGAACGTCAAGTTCCGGGCAATCTGAGCAGGGCTAGTGATCTGAACACGAGGAGGTGGAGTGGCGGCCTCTTTGTTTGATGGTGACTCCGTATGGGCAGTAGAAATACTTGCGCGGACTGTGCGGCTTCTCAAAATACGCGTAGAAGTACGCGGCGGTGGCATATTTGGATGGGATGCATTAGAAGTACTTGCATCTTGTTCTTGAGAAGTGGAAAGAATCTCCAAGAAAGTCACCGATGGAGGGGAAGGCGGAGGCGCGGTGGCTCGTGGTGGTGGCGAGGCGGTAGAAGTGGCGACCGACTTGCGAGTGGACCGTCGAACGGTGGATTTTTTTGGAGCTATTTTCCTTGGTGGTGCAGCTTCCTTTGCCGGGTGTCTTGGTTTCTTTGGCATCCCAATTTCAGAAGCAGGAGTGGGAAGTTTCACCAATGCCTTACGTACCAAGGAACAATTGGAATCATGTCTCTTGGTTTATGGGCAGCAAATTTCTTGCGAAGAGGACTAGAAGAAGATGAATTGAAAGAAGTGGAGGGTGAGGGTGAGGGTGAGGGTGGTGGGTTGGCGGCTTCGGGTTCGGGGCTGCCGTGTGCATTCTTTGGCTTCTTGGGCGGCCGAGAGGGAGTGGCTGGTGTGGGCCTCTTCACGGCCGCATACTTGCGGCGGCGAGGGCGGGTGGAGGGCGACGCGGTGGAGGGGGCAGCGGCGGATGAAGGTGCGGTGGAGGGGGCAGTGGTGGCCTCCTCGAATGGAACACGAACGGCCGGCACTGCGGGCTCGGCGGCGTCGCTTGGTTGGCTGTGGTCGGGCCGGCGCTTGGCTCCTATCGCCGCCGTTGCCCCAACCGTCCTCGCCGCCGATGGGAGCCAAGCGCCGGCCCGACCGCAGCCGACCAAGCGACGCCGCCAAGCCCGCAGCGCCGGCCGTTCGTGTTCCATTCGAGGAGGCCGTCACTGCCCCTTCCACCGCGTCACCCTCCACCCGCCCTCGCCGCCGCAAGTATGCGGCCGTGAAGAGGCCCACACCAGCCACTCCCTCTCGGCCGCCCAAGAAGCCAAAGAATGCACACGGCAGCCCCGAACCAGAAGCCGCCAACCCACCACCCTCACCCTCACCCTCCACTTCTTCCAATTCATCTTCTTCTAGTCCTCTTCGCAAGAAATTTGCTGCCTATAAACCAAGAGACATGATTCCAATTGTTCCTTGGGTACGTAAGGCATTGGTGAAACTTCCCACTCCTGCTTCTAAAATTGGGATGCCAAAGAAACCAAGACACCCGGCAAAGGAAGCTGCACCACCAAGGAAAACAGCTCCAAAAAAATCCACCGTTCGACGGTCCACTCGCAAGTCGGTCGCCACTTCTACCGCCTCGCCACCACCACGAGCCGCCGCGCCTCCGCCTTCCCCTCCATCGGTGACTTCCTTGGAGATTCTTTCCACTTCTCAAGAACAAGATGCAAGTACTTCTAATGCATCCCATCCAAATATGCCACCGCCGCGTACTTCTACGCGTATTTTGAGAAGCCGCACAGTCCGCGCAAGTATTTCTACTGCCCATACGGAGTCACCATCAAACAAAGAGGCCGCCACTCCACCTCCTCGTGTTCAGATCACTAGCCCTGCTCAGATTGCCCGGAACTTGACGTTCCTTTCCTCCCATCAAAGGTTCAGGTATACGCAGGTTTGTTCCCGGGCTGTTTCTCCTTTTTACAGTATTGATTTTTAGCTCTTAGTTAGTTTAAATATTGCAGAGGATGTGCATAAATTTTTTGACAATGTGGGGTGGTCATGGTTTCTGAATTTTGATTTGGCTCCTTGTTATGAAGAGATGCTTAAAGAATTTTACACCACCGCCACTAAAACCAAGACTAAGGGTCTCACCCCTAGTCGGGCTTTTCTTAATTTTTGATTGTTTAATACAGTGCATTCTCTATCTGTAAATCATTTGAATACTATATTAGGCATCTGTTCTGAGGCTGAGTTAATATCTGCTGATTATTTGGCTCGACCTGTGAAATTCCCTGCATTTAATCATCAGTCTGTGTGGAATCGCCTTACTTCATCTGAGGTTGTCTATTCTTCCCATAAATCTGGGGCATATCTGCTTACTAATCCTGCACTTCAATTTTGTCATTATTTTCTTGTGAAGAATCTCAGTGGCAGGACCTCTGCCCAACATGTAGTTACAATTTCTGAACTTTATATCCTTAAATGCATGTTGGAGGGGGTTAAGCTCAATCTTGGGTTTTGGATTGGGTATAGTTTGGGGGATATTGGTTCTCACCCTAAGAGGCACTTAAGCTTAGGGCATTTTCTGGGTCTCATTGCTAGAAATATGAATCTGTTTGATCCCACTCCCACCTGCATGATACCTTGCCCTCCCCCTAAGGCCTTGGATGTTGAATACTTAATTAGTACGGAGTTGCTTTTTAGGACCCAAGATGGATCCCCTTGCTTTCACAGTGCGGACTTTTCGCCACCTGCTCATGCAGCCTCTGCAGGTTTAGAAAATGTACAAAAGGACCTTGAAACACTCAAGGAGGAACAAGCTACATTAAAGGTGCAAGTAGCGGCAGGCCTTGCTGCAGTTCATCAGTGATTTGACCACCTGGATAATTGTTTAGCTGCCATTCAGCAGCATTTGCAGCCTCCTCAGTAGGCTCTCAGGTAAGTTTTTATGTTTTTCTTTGTATTGAAGGCTGTTTTGTGTTTTAATGTTATCTAGGTTGTTTTTCTTTGTCTGTATTTAGCCCTGCATTTTTGTTCTTTTCTTTGCGCTTGAGGACAATCTTTCTTTAAGTGTGGGGATGTTTGCAGGGCTGATTAATGTTTTTTATGAATTGTTGTTAAGTATCCCCTGTGTTTCATTGTGTTTATTTGGGGACAAGCAATTGTCTAAGTGTGGGATGTAGGGACATTTGTCCTAAAATTTTTATTTTTGTCCTGTTTGTGAGTCAAGTATCGCTGCCGTTAATCTGATTTGGATCTGAAATATGTATCATAGATGAAGTGTGACATGAAGTATGCATGATGTAGTTTTGAAAAAATTAATCTGTGAAGTCCTGAATTAGTTAAATCTGAAAATATGCATGTTTTTCCTTTTTCTTAAACCATTGTACTGAACCTAAATGCTGAAGTGTTCGGGGAGAATCATTTGCTTGCCTGTCAGACTGTCAAGATGGTATGAATAGTATATGGCGGGATGATGGGGAACCTTCTTAGGATTAACCACTTTTGGCTTGCTTTCTTAACTTACCTTGTTATATCCCTAGAAGCCAAGTTGAAGCCTTGTATACAAATAATTTTTTTTTAGTCAGTAAATAAACTAAGGCCAAATTTTTGTGATAAATCCTTTCTACCCCCCCCCCCCCCCCCCCCCAACCCAGTGTGTGTTAAGTTGCTGAATTATGAATGAAGTCAAATGGTGCAATGTTTAAACAATATGTGTAAATTATTTGACAATGTATATGTGTGCCTAAGCTCATGAAAAAAAAAAAAAAGAATGAATGAAAATAAAGCAGAAAAAAAGAGATAAAGAATGAAAAAGTTGTTGATGTTTTGAATTCTGCAATGTGCTGAAATTGTGACATATGATGAGTTGGATAGAAATTTAATGTACTGAATTTGTGAGCCATAATCAGCACAAAGTGCAAAAAAATGCTGAATGAAACAGGCGCCAATTGCCCAAACAAAAAGGAGGCTGTGAAGAATTTTGAAGAAAGGTACAACAATTGCAGTTTAATTTTTGAGAACACACTGGGTTTGAATTTTTTTACAGGTGGCCTAGAACCCTTAGGATCTGTCCAAAGGTTTGAACCCAAGCCTTACGTTGCGTCCCTTGATTAGAAGGTTGTTTCTTAACTGCTGTGTATCTATTCCTTCTATACTGTGGTGGTGGTCGACTATCAAGCATGTATGATTCTGGCTAGATTAGGATTTATTTTTATCCTGATTTTTTTTTTCTAAAAAATGTGAGATTGTGTGCATTACTGACCAAAGAGTGCTACTTTATTGCATGTTTTTGGATTTAGCAAATGGAATGACTATTTTTGTGAAGTAAATAGAACACATGCATATGAATTGAAGTGCTGATTTTGTGGTGTGAGTAAGTTCCATAAAAGAGAAAAGGCAGATTTGTGAGTCTTGTTTTGAGTCTTATTTTCAAGTCAGTCCAAAGAGTCTTGTGTTTTGTTCTGTTTTGTGTCTGTGCTATTTCTGTCTGAAGCAATGGAGAATTGAAGTATAAGTGCATTTGCTAAATTTATGGTAGGCTCTAGTTCTTCACCTCACGCTTGAGGGCAAGCGTCATTCAAGTGTGGGGATATTTGATCTGCACATTTTAGGTGTATTATTTTAGGATTTGTTATGGCAGTTCTCATGAGTTTTTGCCCAAGATTTTAATGTTTATTTGCAGTTTTAGAGATCGGGCCTAAAAAAAAAAGAATGTGCAAAAAAAGTGAGAATTGGAGCAGATGAGTCACGCCTAAAAAGCCCACACGATTTGTGGGCTAAATCAAGAAGGAAACCCGCAAGCAGAGCTGCGCACGGTTGGAAGAAGAAGAAGCAAAAAATAAATCCAAATCAGAGAAGGAAGTGGATTCATGGGAAATTAAATTCAATTGGTTTCTACTGTACCCGAAATCAGCTTCACGTGGGCCAATTCCAATTGGAATTTAATCCAACAACAATTGCACATGGGCCTTTCTGTATTTGGAATTTAATCCAATTCCAATTGGAGTTTAATCCAATTCAAAATCCAATGCATGGGCCGATTCTAATTAATTAATTCCAATTGGAATTTAATCCAATTCAATTGGAGTTGAATCCAATCAGCTGGATGAACATGGGCCGGCGCAGATTTGATGCGGAGAAACTTAAAAGGGAAGCAATGAAGTTTTGGGCAAATTACCAATCCAAGAAGGAATTAAAGAGAGAAGTTGGGAGTTACCAAAAAGTGAAAAGATTCCATGTGCTTAATTAATTCTCTTTCCAAGTAAAAGAAGGTTTCCTTATTCAATTAGGAGATTGGTTAATTGCTTATTTGTATCCATATATATATGGGATTATTCCTGCACTTTTGGGAGATAGCTTATTTTAGAGGACAGTTTTTTGGGAGACAAGCTTTTATATAGAAGTTTTTATAGATAAATTTTATATAGAATAGTTTCTTAGTTTAAAAATAATTCTCGCACAGGATACAGTTTCGCGTAGTGTAGTTTTCCTCTGTTTCTTCTCTGTTCTGTTCTGTTTTGCTCTGTTTCGATCGCAACTTTGAATTTTCTCGACGGGCAGTCTACCGTTTGGCCAAACCGGCGGTTGTCAGATCGCAAATCTTTAAATTTCAGTACAGTATTGTCTGTTCTCTTTTAATGTCTTCTTTTATAATTATGTGTTTTTCGTGTTTTATCATGAATAGCTAATTTATTAGTTCTGGTATTATGTAAGAAGTCATAATCCATGCATGTATGAAACCCAAAAATTAGTGTAAGATCTAATGAATTATGTTTCTAAATTGCCTGTGTTTATATGTCTAATTACTAAAATTTTATTAAGCCTGATCAACTTAGTTTAATCTGGTAGAGTTAGTGAGTGGCACAACTACCGGCCTAGTAGTACATGATTAATTGGATAATAATTTCTAATGCATCGTCAGTAGGAATTATTAGTTTCAGGTTCTTCTAGTTCTTAATGCTTCTATTTGTTAATTAATAATGCTTGCGGGGACTCGCGGTCTGTTAGTTAACGTAGTTAGAGAATAATTTCTTTGCGGGGACTCGCGGGAAATTATCGAGAATCTATGAAAGAATTAGGATTAATTGCGGGGACTCGCGATAATAATATAACTGAAACGGCATAAGTAATTAGAAAAGTTAAGATGTTTATGATTGCATGCTTGAGATTAAGGTGGATTTACATAATACCGAAATTTTCTCTCATTAATTGATAATTGTTTAAATCTTTTATTTAATTATTAGTTAATTATTATTTTGCTATATTTAAGTGACAACTCTAAGATCTCTTAAGAGACACAAAAGTGACTACTATTCATAATTTGGTTTTATTTGCACGTTAATTGAAATTTGAATTAAATTGCCGTCTCTGTGGATCGACCCTATCTACTACTGTGCTATATTTTATTAGCGTCTTAATTGCAGGTTTTAAACAGTATTTTACTGTATTTGGTAGACCCACGACAAATCCAATCAGCAATTAATTTCGTATTGATACATGTGCATTTTTATAATTGCAGATGGCAAAAGCATTCAAGAAGTTGAAATTGAAATTGACCAAAAGCAAAAACAGAAAGGATGACAGTATGCTATTGGTTGATAGAAGCACTGATGCGACGCAGTCCTCGTCTGAGGAAGTAGGTGGCCGAATACATCCCACTGTATCCGAACCGCAGAGGAAAGTGGCAGGAAGAGCGCAGGGATCTTCTCGTTTATCAAATGCGATGAGGAAAAGTAACGTTCATTACCGCGACATTCCATTTGCTCCGCCATACATTGGAAATGCGGAGGAGGAGGAAGGTAGGAAAAACGCGGAAAGATTTGAGATGGACATGTCCCAGTCGCAGGGGTACATCGGAGGGAATTCGGGGGGGGGGGGGGGGGGGGGGGGGGGGTTGGGGGATGAAAATGAAGGGGAAAATGATTCCAACGGACGGAGGAGCGAAAAATGCAAAGAAGTAATAAGCTCCGCGCGTAGGTCGGTGTCAGGGGCTGGGTCCGGTTCTGGGTACAGAGGGGATGGCGGGTGGAAGGCTTACTAGCCTCTAGATGGGCCGATTGACGGTGGTCCGTCAAATTCGAAATTGTTATAGAGTTTTAAAGGTCATGTTACCTACTACGTATGGCATCGACAGGTATCGTTTTCAGGATTTAATACATATTTCTTGAATGATTATTATTAATTTTTTAATGTATGATTAATATGTTGGGTTAGTAAAGGTGTTATGTTATTCATTCCATTACATAAGAACGTGGTGCATTGTTGGCCATAATGGCTTTAACAATCTGCAAAAGTGGCCTTTAGAAGAAGGGGAAATGAAAACTCTAGTTGACCAGTCCGGGTTGGCACATTTGTGTTGGTCTATGCATCCAGAGCTAGACTCTGCACTCCTAAGTGCCTTTGTTGAGAGATGGCAGCCGGAAACTAATACATTCCACATGCCATTCGGAGATATGAGTATCAGTCTCCACAACGTTGCGTACATATTGCGTGTTCCGATTGGGGGTTCGTCAATTGGGTGGAAAATTAAGCCGTCTGAGATGAAGGAACTGCTGTTAGAGACGTTGGGGATTCATGAAGACATGCTCGGGGATCTTATGTGGCTGACATTTTTCGGATCATCTGCGCGCAATTGGGCCAATATATGCTTCGGCCTGATGCTAATACTGGACATTTCTGCAATCTTCTTCTTTTCCCCTTCTGTTAAACGTGTCTGCGCTGAATGTCAATTTCTCACTCCTTCTAATTCATGATTGTGCGTTCCGTTTCTGACCTCTAACTTCCACTTTACCCCATCAATTTCTCGTCCTTTCAGGTGAAATGGACAATTTGTCTTCTTACTGCTTGTATTGCTCCGTCTGCTTCTCCCTTCCAGTATGGATGCCTTATTCATAACTTTTTCTGATCTATCGCACACAATCTCAACTCTGCCGCTTCTCCCTCTTGTTAGGAACAACCCCAACATTTCGTAGAAGATGTAATTTTTGTCGTCATATTATTTTCAGCTGCTCGTGCTTTAACCCATGCAATCATACCTTCCTTACTGATGAACTCTTCGGTCGTCCGAAATACTTCGGTGTGGTCAGCATAAATGTCATCACTCTCAACGCGGAAATCCTTTCAACAACATAAAAAAACCTCGTTCAGCATACTAACACACTAAAATTTCTATTCAGCACATACAGTGCTCAATCATATTATCGCCCAGATTCAAATTTCTGACACAATTATGATTAGCATAGGTTGGATGGATATTGCGACTGTTCCGGGATTTTCACCCGGAAAAATAGCAGAAAAAACGCCTGACCCCCATCCCGCCCGCCAGAATATTTTGGCCGGAAATGTCGCCGCCTCCGGCCGGCGATATTTCCGGCCAAAATATCGCCGCCCGGCGGCGATATTTCCACCAGTAATACCGCCGCGGTATTTCCGGCGACAATACCGCCGTCCTCTGACGGTATTTCCTGCTAAAATACCGCCGGCGGACGGCGGTATTCCGGCGGTTTCGGACTGGGGGACATTCTCCCGTCCGAAATGTTTCAGAACCAACAAAAAAACGTCCGGATAATCGCAAATCCAGAAAAAATCCCCATAATGGATTTTTTTCCTCGAAAATTAAAGTGAAACAGTATATAAATAAATTACGCACACTGCTATAAATTAAAAAAATAAATACGGTGTTACTTACAGTGTAATATGGATCGTACTCGGGTATACCGGCCATATTTGAATGAACGTGTCAGTGACCAAATGGAAAGCAAGTGTTTCTGCAGTTTAATGTAAATGAAAAACAACTAACTCTGAACGTTTTATAAAACTTCTGAACTTCACCCCTTACTTATAGGTGAAAACATGGAAACAAAATTAATTTTATTCATAAAGGGCAATTTAGTTTTTTTACAAGAGAATGTTATTGCGTTTAGTAAAACCGTTACTGCATATAGTATGCCTCTACAAAATATGACCTTTGGCTTTGAAATGGACAGAAGATCAGAGGCAGAATTGGCGAGTCAAACGATTGATAGAAAAAGAAAAAACTTGGCCAAATTCCACTAATTCACTCCAATTTTCAGAAAACCAACACAAATAATTTTCAGCACAGTCCAGAAATAAATACCGATTCAAAACATCACATTCCGGATAAAAATTCTAACACTGTTGAGACCAAAACCAAATCATAGTCTATTTTCAGAAGACAAGGCAGTAAAATTCCAGCACAAAAGCTAAAATAATCCTCCTAATTACCCAGATTTCTAGCACTAAGGATAGCCAAATGTACTAGAAATTTTCAGCATATAGGAGCAGAAATTTCGGAAAATTTCATACCCGAATCAATTCGAAATTAGTTCTCCAGCAAAAATTCCCGAACAGCCATCAAAAATCCCGCAGCCATAAGGTAGAAACTCCGTTGGCTAATCAGCAACTCCAGCAATTCCATTCTTCAAACTCCGTTAACTCGCTGAGTTAACTCGTTGATGACCCACCCGATTTAACTCGGATGGGAAGCAAACTCCGTTCTCCGGCGAACCAACCTTCTGCCCGTCGGCGAAGTACGTTTTCCCGTCGGCGGATGCAAGGCTGCAAAGTTCCCGGAGCTCCTTTCCACGAACAAAGTAACGACTTTTTCTCCCAAAAATGGTTTCCAGATCGGAGAACAAGGGGAGAACTCGGTGAAGACTGAACGGTGAAGAAGCAATCAGTGATGAAGAAGTCCACGATTTGGACTAAATCTGAAGCAGATCAAATTAGATCGGCGGTGACCCAAGTCGGAAAATCTTCACCTTTTTTCAAACAAACCCATACCATCCATGGAAATTAGATCCGTCAACCCATACCATCCATTCTTCACCTTTCTTTTTTCATCACAAATTGGGAATTTTCTCGCAAAATAGGGGACGTGTTTGAAAAACGTATTCGGCAATGGAGGCGGGGTTAATGTGCCAACGTTTCAGGGGGAAAGAAAAAAATAAAAAATGTAAGAGGCGGGTGGAGGCATAAACCCGCCTCCAAATTTGCCTATTAACTGGAGGCGGGTTTTCCCGCCTGCAGTAATTGTTTACCTAATTAGAGGCGGATACCTGCCTCCAGATAGGTATATCAGTGGAGGCGGGTGGTGGAGGTGGGTTTTGCCTCCACTGATGAACCTATTGGAGGCGGGTGAAGGCGACACCCGCCTCCAAATACCTTGCCCAGAGCTTTGGAGGGCGGGTATTTCTGCACCCGCCTCCAATTAGGCGCTTCGTTCAATTCTGTACTAGTGAGTAATTTTCTTGGTTTGTGTAATTTTTGGGTCCGGAAATTCTGTGAACCAGGCTGCGACCGGGACCAAAAAAAGTGTCAGGAAAACAAATGCTCAACCAGTGATTGTAGTGAGGCCTGGGTGCACCGCGGACCTGGAAGCGCATGACCCCTTCCCCCCGGCGGCCTTGCCTTTGATTTTTTACTTCATTTTCTTTGTTTTTCTTGGAGTCTGCATGTATCTACTATTTCCTTCTCAATAAATGAATGAAATTTTTTCTTTTTTCTTTTCCTAATTAGGCCATTTTATTATATATGAGTACTTTAAATACTATTAGGTGCGTTTGGCGCATGACAATCAGGGATTAAAATTACTGCGTTTGGTTGGCATAGATACGAAGGATTATTATTACAAAATAGGGAGAATTTGGAGGATCGATGGATTATTATCTATACTCTTATTGTTTTTTAATTTAAATTAATTGTAGACAATATATATATATATATATCTAATATGATAATAATTAACCACAATATTAAAGGTGAAAAAAAGAAATGCGATTTTTTAATAATAAAATTGAAAGTACAATTTATTTTTATTAGGATAGAGTGATGAGTATCGACAGTTGGTGTGCTAAGCATTAAAATCATTGGTGGAGCCAAATATTGTGCTAGTGGAGCAATTGCCTCCCCAGAAATTTTGGAAAAGCGTGCTTAATATAATGTATTTTTACTCCACAAAAAGCTTAGATATTTTTTTCCTAATTATAATTCTTATTCAGCTAATTAATTCACTGTGCTGGCTAGAATTCATTTGTATCCACGGGTTTGAACATAATGTATGGGTAAATTTATGTTTACACTTTCTTAGTAGAAAAGAATTAAGAAACCAATAAGATTTTGTCGTAACTTTATTCTTTCTTGATATTTTCCCAGAAATAAACGAGTTAGTTTTTGAAAGTTACACAAAAAATTTTTTTTATAGGTATTGCAGAACAATATAAATAAAATAAATTACTATTATTTCTTAAGCATTTTTAATCAAATCAAATTTTCAAATCAATACAGCTAAGTATTAATGATTGGAACTAATTATTAGTTCATAAGTATTTCTTAATTAATGGTCACATCATCCATGGTAAATACTTAATTAACAGAATATACGGTTGGATGTGTGAATAATTTCAATCATGAGTTTAAATCAACATTTGAGAACTAACAAAAATAATTATTAGCTTAATCATTATGAAATAAAATAACAAAAAGTGTTTGTCCAACCTCAATTACTAATATATATATATATTTTTTGTAATTAGAGATATTTATTTTATTTGCAAAGGTTGATGTGTGTACAATTTTTAAGTTTAATACAATATTGATTTTTAAACTATTTTTGCACATTTTATTCTTATTTGTGTAAGGCATAATCACTCATCATTTTAATTATTTTATTTATTTATAATAAAATTTTCTACTTTAACATCAGTTTTAGTAATAGCCAATTCAAAAACCCAATTTTAAAAAGAATAAATAGCCGGTGTTGAAGATCCGTTTTGTGGTAGTGTTTAGAGGTAAATTTCGCCATTAGCTTCAATTCAATGTCGATCAGCTTCGTTACCTCAATTGCATCAACTGTGAATCTAGCATTGGCAGTATATACTATCTATCTCCCTTTGATGGCGAAAATATATGAGGATATGGTTGAAAGGATGAAAAAGAAAAACCATGATTTGTTGGAAGATGGAGTCTCCCGTCAAACCAATGTATATGTAATTACAAGAGACTCCACTACACGCACACAACCAATGTATATGTAATTACAAGAGACTCCACTACACGCACACGCACCCCATAAATCTTTTTTTTCTTTTTTAAGATACAAAGAATACTTTTTATTTGAGAGAAGCTAGGCTTCTACCTCTTTTTTACAAGCACTAAGCACTTACTTTTTAAATTAGAATTTCATTTGACCTTTAAAATTAATACCTTTTTTTTAAAAAAAATAGGTACTACTTTTTATTTTTCATACCTTACATAAAAATATACACGCTATATTTTCAGTTTAAATGTAACATAGACACTTGTTCTTTCAAGAAAAAAATGTCATATGTTTTTTAAAATAAAAACTAAAAAACATCACAAGTTTCTAAGAATAGAAATAAATAAATAAATAAATAAAATCAGCACACTTTGACGAATGCGTGCGCACAAACGGCATGTACAGCACGTTAAAGAACTGCGTGTGCAAAACTGCATCAAACGATACGATACGTCAGATACAAATTTTTACATTGTTGAAATACTGCATCAAAAGAACATATAAATTGTTTTATTAATTTCAACGGTTCAACCCGACTTCCATATGAAATAATAAGTCCCCCCAAAGTGCAGCGTGAGATAACTAGGAAAAAAAAAAAAAAAAAAACTAATAGAACATAAATTTTGTGCGATTCATGGGTGGAATGAAACTGTAGAGTAGATAACTACATACGGGGACCCAAGAAGCCAAAGCGACTTTCTTGCAAATGATCGATGATCCAAGCTCAAAAATGAAGAGAAACTTGATTTACACCATATTTTTATTAATCTATCCAGGAAATTTGGTGGCAACCTGGAGCCCCTTCAGTTCACTGACACGATAAATAGCGGCCGCAGAATCTCAGTCAAGCTTGACATTAGAATATAAAAGTGTGTCCCTGGTAATTGGCATGTACAGGAGAAAATAAACCTGCAGGACATGAAAACATCAGATGTAAGTTCACGGGAAAAACTGTGAAACGACACATATTGCTAATCCTATCCCATATAAAGAGTCATGTTTCTAACAAGGGAAGTATTATGCCAATGTAAGCATTTGTGAGTCTAAACACAGAGGAATGGACTAAACCCTTTCCCAAGTATTGTCTACAATGAAGAAAGAGTGATGCTTCTATAATAGTCTTGAAATGAACCAAGATGGATAAAATAGTCGAACATGAACCAAACTAGAAATGTTGGGCCAAAACTCCAGTGTAAATGCAGGTGCATGGGGGCATAGGCGTGGTTTTGTGAATGTCTCTTGATGTGCATTTGCACTATCATTGAATTCAATTCCCATATGAAAGATTAACAAAGTCTTTCCACCAAATCACACAAAGATATCTAGGAAGGGTATGAATATTTGAACCTTGTTGCGAGAAATCAACCAGAACACAAAAGAGCTAACAGCTTTGACCAGGACTTTCAAAAGATGGACCAGGACCAATTAGATCAGACAAATATACAAACACGCAAGCTCAAATTATTAAACATACACAAACATAAAGCTCCAACTACAGACGCTGCAAAAATACTTGAGAACGTAGAAGTATTAGAAACCGAAAAAAATTTCAGTAACACCTAAGATGTAATAATTTCAGATAGAGGTGACTGGGAGAGTATGAAATGCATGAAAAGTTCCACAAATCAGAATATAATCAAGGATAGCAGGCAAAAACTAATCACTAAAGCAGAAAGTGAAAGGTGCCAGACATAGGATGCACACGCATATCAAAATCATCATATTGAACTTACTCCTAATAAAGTTGCAATTATCAGCAAGATTCCTGTTGTCCATGCAATGGTCCTCCTAACCAGTAATGTTTCATAAATTTTAGTCTCTTCAGAAGAAGCCTCTGTTTCCTCCAGCCAGCGTGAAGATGGTCGAGAAGGAACCACCATATTCAGTAGTGTCTTTGACTCAGAAGCAGCTGCTTCAGCTTCACCATGGACTATCACTCCAACAATTTGACCTGATTAAGCAACAAAAGTTAATTGTATTCTTGGGGTAAGAATATTAAACTGCTGGCAAGTTGGAGAAAATTTCTTTTATCACCAGCCCTAGAATATTAAAAAACAAATAACAAAATACAAGAATATAGCATCCTCTAAGGTTTCTAACACATCATTTCAATTTGGAAGCAGCTTTTCTTCATAAAACTCTTTTCTTAATTATTGTTCTGAAAGGTCTCCTTTGGTGGTAAGGGAGAGGGGCTAGCAGGAGATGCTGGAGGCGGTCACATGTAAGAAATCATTCTCTAGGCAATGACCCTTTTACAGGGAAGAACATCAACTGAACAGAAACCGCCACCACAAACAAAATAAAACAAAAGAACCCTACACTGCTATTATATTTATCTAACTCTTGTGAGTGCTGCTTCCAAACAGGACAATATACATCCTTATCCTGAAATGACTGATCAGTACTTAATCTACAAATTTAACAGGTTTAATTCTTGGTTAACATTTTATCAAATATCCTCACAGAACAACAAAACTATAAGCTCTAGATCATCAAAGTAGAAAGGAAGTACTGTAGGTGATAATGAGAAAGCAGTATGACCCTTGTATCGGGCTTGTAAGTAATCAAACATCTTTGGAACTATAGCAGCAAACAATTTGGTGCCTTTCTTTACACCGTCAGCTCCATAGTGCACTTGCAAAGCCTGTGATCGGATAGTTGATAAACACATCTATAAGAATTGGTAATCACAAAAGTATTACTCCAAAAAAATGTTACAATGCTAAACAAGTTTCAAATTCAAATAAGTAAAAAGAAAAGAAGAATTCTTCAAAAGGGAGTAACTGTAACTATAACAATCAAAAATGAAGTCTTAGAAGGCAGCTATATATCATAAAGTATAAGCAAATATGGGTTCATAACCTATACCCACAGAACCGACTAATGAAGTTAAATGACAAAGAGTTGAGAAGTTTTAAGCCAACAATTATGGGAAAGGGGTATAATTGGCATCAGGGAAGTAATGGTCCAAAAGAGAACCATTAAATCTCTATGAGTTCTAGATAGAACCAAAGGGGAGAAACTAAGCATCATATAGTCCTCATTCAAAACAAGAAAAGAAGGTAGACAACTCCCAGTACTGAAAATCTGGAGATAGAATTCTAATAAAAGACACCTCATTCGTTGGAATCAATACAAGAGCGCATATAAACACCAGAAAAAGATAAGAATTAACAGATCAAACACTAGTGATCAAAACCTGGATGTAGTTACTATACCAGGTACCTATCCGTTCAATTCAAACCGTAGAGGGAAGTGCACCCATGCACCAGTAAAAGCATGGAAGAAAGAGTATTAATCACCTTGATGCCATCAAATGTCCCCGTAATTAATTCGGAAAGCTTCTGCCCATTAGCAGAAAAATCTTCAAGCATCACCATAGCTCTCTCTATCTTACGGAGGAGGCCATTAATACCATTAATCAACTCAAGTTCTGCTTTCTGTAAATTATACAGAATATAAATATAAGTTAGTTTGGAAACAAGAGTGAACCCACTCAAAAGCAATTGATCACAGAAACTGCAAGAGATTAGCAAAGACCTTTGACAAATCCAGTCTGAGATTCTCACCACCAGCCAAGGGGAGAGTCAACTCTCCACTAAGTGGCAACTGCCCAGATTCATATGAACCACCCAAGAAAGATGCCTGTAGAAATAGTATAGAATTAAATGCAATAATTTAGTTCCAGTATAAATGTGAAAAGAGTAAAGAAAAGAAAAAAAGTAAGTTGTTATTCACCAGTTCGTGGAGTTCTTTATCTGACGACAGTGCATCAGAATCGAAACTTGCGAGGTCATTCAAAGAGATCACAGATACTTCATCCTCATCTGCAAACATAATTGAAATACTTACATGACATAACAAAATCAACAAGAACAGAACCATCGAACAAACTTACTAAAGCTGCCAGTTACCTGGAACTTGAATGTCAGCTTTACTTTCGCCACTAATAACCTTGCTCTTAAGAGCACCACCAAAAATTGAATCTTGGAGAAGCTCGGAATCTGTGTGTAAAAGATCATTCACCGTTATTTAGATGACAAAACATATTGTCTACACTTTTTCCATCTATACAGTTTAATGCATTACCTTCTATCCCGGTAACTTCAAGTGCAAAGACAGCATGAGGCCTATCAAATGGATTGGGTATGAGCACTTTATTGAGCTGCAAAACAATGGTTGTTCTCTTATGTTCAAAACTAGTTCTAATCGTGGAAGTAAAATAAAATTTAAAAAATGCTGCTGCTCAATTCACCCTAATAGCCAATTTGTTTTATGGCTTTCTACCTTAGAGGAACTGGCAGCTGAAAGTGTAGAAGGAGGAGCGAAACCAAGCAAAACAGACACTGCTCCACCAACTTCTGACAGTGACATTGAATCAGTCTGCATAAATAATAAACACAAATTAATTCTAATATTTGGGGAAAAGCACAAGCAACACACACGCACCCCAAAAATAAAACACCTTGAGGCTTGCATAGCTTGCGATAACTTATCAAGCAGAAGGAGAACCAAAGTGCATATGCAATAAGTATTGACAAACTAGATTCAGCAGTATCCAAGAAACTGGATCAAATTCTGCCCACGGATGAACCTAAATTCATAATATTTGCAAACTATAACCTTCTATGGTAATTCCACTAAATCTGAACTTCCAAAAACATGAAAATTCAACAAATTACACCCTGGAAACTGACAACCTAATCTCCCAAGTTCATAAATTTTAAGTTTCATCCATACTCCTACAGATAAATGATTTTCTTTTAGACAAGCTACAGTCCCTCCCTTTTTATCCTTTTAAGTATCATGATAAGAAAAGGATTAAAACTTTAACCTCATTCTTGCATCACAATACTATAAGCAACTAAATCCAGCAATATTTAAGCTCGAATTTAAGCAAAAGGGAAAAAAATTCCACAAAATTAAGGCAAAACGAGCAAATCAGAACTTCAAAACAGTAATTAAAGAAAACCTCAGATAAAGCATCGGGCTCAGATGGTGAGCGAAGATATTTATGACTCGGACTATCGAGGAAGAATACTGATGCAGCTTCAGCATTGATCTGCACATCACAATACAATTCAAAGTAAACAATTAGAAATCACTGGATTTCAGGCCCAAAATTTTGCCGAGAGAGAAGGGTGAGAAGAAGGGGCGTACCACAAATTGGAGAAAGAATAAACAAAGGATTGATGAAATCGAGAGAAAAGAACGAAGTCTTTGCCGATCCATCGCGACGGAGGAGGGAGCGCGGCGGTGGTAGTGGTAGTGGTGGTGGTGGATGTGGATTTGTTTTGACGGGGAGGGAGGAAGAAGGCAGACTTGAGGAAGGAGCAGCAGGAATCTTTTAATCTATTAACTGTATGAAAACAAAACGGTGAGTCCGACCCGGCAACAGGTGCCCAGATTGAGATGGTTCGGATCTTCGGACATTTCAGGCAGACCCGAACAACTTTCAAATCAGAGGAAGATTTTTTATTTTTTTATTTTTTTCTCTTCTCTTTTTCTAGTCGCCAAAGTTCTATTTTATTGTTAAAACACTAGAGTTTTATTTATATCGTACACTTTGGGAATGTTAAAACTAATAAATGGTGTTTTTATGTTAAAAATAAAATAAAATAAAAATTAAATGGTGTTTGGCGGGTAAAATTAGAAGGGGAATGAGAGTATTTTAATTCGGGAATAAATAAATTATTCATTAAAAAAATTTTCAATTACGGTTGAAAAGATATTATTGTTTAAGTGATCCAAATTATTTACTTTTTTTATTTATATGAACCATAACCAAAGATAAAAATTGTAATTCTTAATTTTGAACGCAAACTACACCCTTATGGTAAGATTTTGAAATTAAAAAGAAAAAGAATCATTTCAATTTGAAGGAAAAGGTCAATCTCTACATATAAAATTAAGTAATTAACGCTTTTTGCATTTGTAATTTTACTTTGTAGTTTTGGATTAATAATGCACCACACATAATTATATGAGATTAATGAAGTATGTAAGTACTTCATCTGTTCCATTTGAAAGGTTCACTTGTATTATTGTATTTAGTAATATTTAAACACCTATTTATTAGACGAGTTGATTCATCAACCATGCTTTCATACTAAGAATTGTATAATCTCCCAAATACAATAATAATAACACTCTATTGTCTCAGTAGAAAGTCATATTTTTAAAAAAATTTATTTTTGTTCCAATAGATCAAATATATAGGACTTTTTTCATACTCTAGCTGTTTATATTTATGTATGATTCACAATTAACTCATATTTAAGAAGTAGCAACACGAGTGGAACAAATAGTAATATATTAATTAATTATTTTAAGTGCATACAAAAAGTTGTGTATTTTTCAAAACATAACTCTTCCATTTAAAGAGGAACATAATATTAGTATTTTTTTTGCGTGGTAACTATATATACATATATGCTGGTGTTATTGCCAGAGTAGAAATTAGCATATAGAGCAAAATTTTTATTCTTTGACCAAATTACCCTTCATTAATCAAATCTTATTATTCAGTCATCATCCATTTTTTACCGCCCTCTGCTAATGGCTGCCTCCTTCATTGCCACCAAGTCCAGTAGCCGCTGCAGCAATAGCTCCCAAGTCCCCTCTCTCAGTCCCTCGTGACAATCTTACCTTTTCTTCCTTCCCAAAAATCCTTCCTAAACCTAACCACATAATTCATACTCAAATGTTCTTTGCGTAAGGAACCTCCAAGGGTAAATTCATTTGGGTATTTTTCCTTCGATCAACACTGCAGATGAACACAGAAGGAATTCCTTCATATGTTCCTTTTGGAATTGCAGATTGTTCTCATCTCTGCCATTATCCCCTCAAGTACTTGGGAATTCCAAAGCTCGTTTCTGAGATTACTGTACGTGCAAAATTCAATCTCTATTAGGTTCATACTCTGCTTTTTTTGTTTTGGTGTTGGTTATTCAATTAATGCATATTTTGCCTTATTCTGTTTTTTCTTCAAGAAATTATCAACCGTACATTGGTTCTTGATTTAATGATGAAAATTTCCCCAATTTATTAGGGGGTTTGTGAAACTGCAGGCTGGAATAATCCTTGGATCTACATTACTCGGAAAGAAACTTGAATATCATAAATTCTTCCTTCAACCGGCGACCCAAGGGAGGGATTCTTGGTGCATTTTCAGCTTTCGGATACTTGCTTTTCCAATTTCTAAACAGAGTGAAAATGAACAGCGGCATGATTAGGCAAACAGGGGGAAAAGCAGTGACAATTGGGATCATAAATCTCGCCGCCACTTTACTCTGTGGTTTAATTGCTATGCCACTTTTGCCGGATCTCGAAGCCGAACCCGCAAATCCCATCGCTAGGAAGACAAAAGATAATCGCCAATTTATGTGGTCTTTGAAAGCCCTGTAAATTGTTGTTGCTGCACACGGTTAAGCGGATAAAGCAGGGGTTCTATTTCAACAAGGTTAATTGACAAGGGGAGAACACTCATCGAGCCATCACAAAAGATTATTGATTTTGGAGTCAAGCTGAAGTTTTCCATTGTTAAATCTGTACTGGAAGGAAAAAGAAGTGGTTGTTGGAGATGATTCAATAGTGACTGATAGAGGATAAATAGCTGTTGAAATTCAAAACTTTGTGCAAAAACATGGCCAACCCATTTCATATAGTCCTTCAATCTTGTAACCGATCAATTGTTATCTGGAAAGAGACGCTCCAGTGAAAGTTTCAAACTCCTTGCTGAAAATGTCATGTGTCCTGGAATCAGAGTTGTGTGATATTAAGAACGTCTTCCCATAGAAAAAAAGTCAATTTCATTCACGAAGTATTTTATTAAGGGAAGTTTTGTCAAAAGAATAAAATATTGCTTCCGTATGCTAATTTCTGCTCTGACAATAACACTAGCTATATATAGTAACATAAATTACACTCCTTTTTGTTAGCCGGCAATCAATATATGGTAATGGTTCCCCTATAAATACTCTTGCAAGCCCCCCAAAAAAGAAGGCAAATTAACCAAAGATGTCAAAGGCTTTCTCGGCTCTCTTGCTAATCGGCATTCTGTTTGTGGTAACCGCGGCCATCACTTCTGCAACAGCCGCAGAAGTTGATGATGAGAAAAACCAACAAAAAAATCATCAACATCTTTTGATTTTGCCTAGAATTAAGATTGAAGGACTAAGGCGGCTCATGAAGTTATCAACATCAGTAGCATCCTATGTTCCAGCGACAGTTCAACAGAAAGTAGTGCAAGTTCAGGAGAAGAGGGGGGGTGGGGGTGGGGGGAGGTGAGGGTTTGGTGGAAGGAGATCAGGACGAAGAGGGTGGCCACGGCGAGGGGGAGGTGGGGGGAGCCATGCAAAATCAGATGCCCCAACTGCAGGAGCCATGCAAGCAGAAGCAATGAAAGCCTCAATCATCCTATCGATTCTTCTTTTCATAATGTAATAGTGTAACAATAATAATATTATGGGTAAGATTATACTCGCCTTCGCTATGAAATCGGTTATCGGAGCTTTAGATTTCGTTTTAGTAATGCACCTTAGATCATATATTTAGGCTTGAGATACGGTTTTAGGAAGCATCCAAAATTACTATCAAAATGACGGAATAATTTCCTAAGACTTTTTCAATATCATTATTTTTAGCATATTATTATGAATTTTTTTCTTCTAAGTTTTATCTACTTGTTTTGGTGCGTTTAACTTTAATTTTTGGTATTAAAACAAAGATCAGTTGGATTTAAAATTAATTTCCTATCTTGTTTGGGTAATTTCGTATTCTTATTATGATGAAATAAGTGAAGTGGTTTATATTTGGAATATGATTAATTTTCATCTGCCAAATTCACATAAATTTGGAATATGATTAGTTTCAGCTGCCAAATTCACATAAGCAAACCCGTGAAAGGCATGTGTCGACTGAGGATTGTAGAGTTAACCATTCTAACATAATATGAAAACAAATCCTCGACAGCGAACCTTAGAAATGTCAAAATTCGAAACGAATAATTAAATAAATAAATACGGTTTCGTTTGATAACCAAAATTCAGCACTTAAAATGAATAATTAAGAGCTTATTCGCATTGTGTGTGTTTGATAACTGTTAGTCATAAGTTTAATGAATTAAGTGGCTCTGAAGTTAAGTGCTTAATTGATTATGTGCATTTGATAACGAAAACTCGAGTAACTTTTTTTTTTTTTTTTGAAAACTCGAGTAAATTAATGAAATAAGTGGGGCTGAAAAATAAGTATAATTCCGACCTAACAAATAAGTGATGAGCGAATCACTTATGACTGAATTTGAATCGAAAAAATATTTTTTTTCTCTTTCAATTTTCTTTTTTTTTTTGTATCATTATTTCTTTTTTTATGTTTTTTATACTTTTTAAATTTGATCAATTCAAAAAAATAATCAAAATAAATTAATTTCATAACTATAAAAATATTAAAAACTAAATTGTCATCTATTTTTATAACTTTATTTAAAATATATATACATTTCATGTTAAAAATAAAATAAAATTTTTATTTATAATAATTTAATAAGATTCAGACTTCAGTTTTCAGATTCAGACTTCAGTTTTTAGATTCAGACTTCAGTTTTCAGATTTCAGACTTCAGTCCTAATTTCATATCTTAAATTTCAGATTTTATCAAACAGAGTCATCTAATGAATTCATATTTCAGACTTAAATTTTCAGATATAAATTTTATCAAACGAAGCCTAAGGCTATAAGGCAAATTCTGTCAATTCTTATATATCTAAGATCTAAGGAGTGATATAGTGTCAAATTCTGAAATCATTCCATAATTATCTCAAATCTTATTTATAGAGTGATATAGTCTTTCAATATATAAGAAATCAATAATGGCCGTATTGATTTTATTTTTCTTTTTATAATATATTTTCTATTTTATAATAAGATTCGGTAAATTACAATTATACCCTTCGGACTTTGTGCAAACTACAGAATGAACCCTTTGTTATCCGCGTGAATTCAAAGCCCATGATGAGACTCCGAATCAATTTTGGTTACGAAATTGCAATCATCAAGTGAAGCAATTTGTTTGTTTCCCGTCAGGCTGCGTACCGCGTTTGTTATCCGCGTATATGTGTAATCTCGGCTGCCCGTTACTCCTATAAATAGACTCCTTTGCTTCAATAAAATTCACACAAAATAATTCAAAAATTATTATTGTGATTACTTTAGTGTTCGAGATCACTAGCCCGTGCAATTACTCGACTAACTTTTCTTGTCAATCAAATTTTCGTCATCGTGATCAAATTAATTACCAAGGATGTCAAAGGCTTTCTCGGCTCTCTTGCTAATTGGCCTAATAATTGCGCTAACCACGGCCATTACTTGTGCAATAGCCGCCGAAGAAGATGATCAGAAAAACCAACAGAAGCAGGATCTTTTGGTTTCGCCAAGAACAAAGATCGAAGGACTCAATGAGCTCATGAAGGTGTCAAGATCAGTAGCATCAAAAGTTCCAGTTCAACAGAAGAAGTGGGGGTGGGGGAGGGGTAGGGGAAGGTGTTGGGGAAGCCGAAGGAGATGGGGTTGCGTAGGCGGAAGGCAAGGGGTATGGGCCGACGGAAGGAGAGGGGGTCAGAAGTCAGATGCCCCGCCGGTCGGAGCCATGCAAGGAAAAGCAATGCAAGCCTCAATTTTCATATGGATTTTTCTTTCCCTATTTTAAATTAGTTTACGAGTAAGACTAGAGTATCGCTACTAGTTTTTTTTTTTTTTTTTTTTTTTTTTTTTTTTTTTTGTAATGCATCCAATAAGTCCGTAAGTCTTTTTAATTGATTTTTATTATCAGTACTTTTAGCATATTATATATATATATATATGTGTGTGTGTGTGTATATATAATTTCTTTTAGCTATTAAACGTGGATCTTAAGCATCAATATATTTTTTTTCTAGTTATTGTTTTTTGGTTCGTTTAACCTTTTTAAATGGTTGGATTTTGTAGGTTTTTTTTTTTCTGAGAAATAAATTGTTGGAACTAAACCCAAGATGAATTGGGTTTAAAATTAATTTCTCATTCTTATTATGATTGTGAATAATTGTTACTCCGTATGTGTTTTCGATTAGGAATAGGATTAATTTTCTTCAAATTCACATAAACGAAACCCCGCATGTGTGAGAGGAGGATTGTGTATGTTTTGTTAAGGCTTTCGTTTAGGGTCAACAGAGTTTAAGATCCTTCCATTGTCTACCACCACCACCTCAAGTTTACGGTTTCATTTATATGTAAGTTTTATTATTTTTTGTACCACAAAAATTAATGCTAGATATAAAGAATTAATATTTGATCCCTAATAAATTTTTTATTTCTCAATTTGAATTTTCAAATTATTAAATATTAGAGGAAATCATTAATTACGTCAATGGTCCTTTAAATTTGGAAGCTCATCTTGATTGATTCTCTCAACTTAAAAACACTCACAGATCAATCTAATCCGCGAAATTTTAATTGGTCCTTACTTGTAATTTCAATCAAATTTATTTTTATTTTAATTAGGTTTAAAAAATACAGTTACTACGTACTATGCTTGTCGAAAATTAAAATCTTGGACAGACTGCAAGAAATTGGAAGCCAAATTTAGTGACTAAATCGAACTAAGGTGCCAAGTTTAGGGACTCTGGGTAATTTACTCAAAATATTAACATCTAGATTGCCTTATACTGTAGCAAAATGCTTCTTTTCCTTATATGCTGCATATACTGTATTCATCAAACAGCTCATGCCTTAAATTTCTTTCTCCAAAGTGGTTTATTGAGCTCTCTTTTTTCTGTCCATTATTTATTGAGTAATGACAGACTCATCAACAAATCATAGCAACTTTTTGACAGCAATTCATGTGGTATGCATTAATTGGTCAATTATGTGATATTAATAAAAATGTAACCAGCGAATAATTGCCACATGATCAAAAACTTGCAATGATTTATTGCTGAGTCTATCATTACTGTCGAGTCTATCATTACTGCCTAGTGTAACTAGCACATGCCTATGTAATTGGGAGGCTGAATCACATTAACTTGATTGAGCTACGGGATATTGCGCTGACTCGCTGAGGGAAGGAAGTAAAAAGGCTATTGGTGGGTGAAAGAAGGAAAGGGTGGGGCTTTTTTAATTTAATTTAATAAGAAAATAATACTTTGATATTGGATGGACAAAAATACCCTTAAAAAGAGTCGCATGAGAGGCACATCTTGACAATTTTGTCAACTTTAACGAAACAAATTGACAAAATGACACTTTCGGCCAATTTTTATAAGTATAGGGACATTTGTAGGGGAAAATCAAGTTTAGTTACCAAACGGAATATTTTGAAAAAGTATGATGACATTTTTGGCAGTTCACTCTACAAAATATTAGCAAGATAAAACTAGAAATCAGTATTACAATAGAAATTAAAAAAAAAATCATACAACTATAATGTCTAACAAATTTCATTACTACTTAATCTCCATCAAATGACAATCAAGTACTGTTCTAAAGCTCATGCTCCACAATATAACTAGCGCACAATATTCTCATAGCATCTATATCCTCAATGGTTAATGAAGTGTCATCAATCTTGAAGTACTGCCAACAAAAATAAAAACAAATGTAATTAATAATTGAGTAGCAAAATAAAATACAGTAACATAAGGAATGCAAAAACACATAAAACATAATCAAATACCTTTTCGAGTGCTAACTTCTCAGATTTCATTGCAATGTGGTACATATAATGCATGATATAGTAGCCACACTCCCAGTTAGACTTTTGCTTTTTATGCTATTAAAATTTATTATAGCAGTCAGAAGATCATAAACTTGTATACAACACCATGTTAAATATAAAAAAATATATATATGATTAGTTAATTACCTTAACTATTATCCAATCAATTGGCGCATGCATATTTTTGGGCAATCCTTGATATTTTGTCATCACCCTGTAAAATAAGAAAGATGAATAAAAATAATTAGTAAGCTAGGTAATTCTGATTTTTCCATTACAAATTATATATGAATTATCAATTAATATAACTCACTCATCCATAAGTATTAATGCATCTTCTCGTTGTGGGTGCTGTAATGAATCAAACCAGTACACAATCTTATCTTTCGGTCTAATGGCTAGTAACATCCAATGTCCACTGCACAAAAAATTCAATTACCTCAATTTTTTAAATCATTGTATCTGAAAAATTAAAGAAATAGTAACAATAATTACCTATGAAGATACGGTGCAAGATAAATTTGTTTATTGCGATCCTTCAAGTTTCCTGCGATGTACTCTACCCTGCCTTCTTGTTCATTCCCTACTTGCATGATATGATCAGCTGAAAGAAACCCTATCCCCTTGCGGTCATTCTTTTCAACCAAATCATGTAAAGCTCTAAGGAATTTACATTATCGCCCTTGGTTAGTCAAGCTACATTGAAAGAGTAATATCAATAATAATAATTTGAAAATACAAAAAAAATAATTGGTCGACTCACTTAATGAACAATTGCATGAAACTGTTTGTGACCTCCTTTTCTCTTGACAATAATTCAATGACATCCATTCGATCCATATAAATCGGATGGTCTACACCAATGATGTCTCTTGTCAATTGAAACATGAAGAAAGTTTTTTCCGAATCTTCATTTAATCGAAATTCCAACTCGTGCAATGGATCATGTGACGAAGAAGGTGTCTTCTGAGATGAAGTTGTCGAAGATGATCTTCTCTCATTCACATAATTCAAAGTATCATTTTTCTTTTTTGAACATTTCTCCACCTAAGAGCATTTGAAATTATATACATTATACGAATGATAAATAATACTAAAAAGGTATGAAGGAATTCCAAAACAAATTTGATATATATTTACAATGTAAAAAATAAGCCAAAAGTGAGAAAGTTTAGTAGTATATAACCTCAAAGTGGTAAATTGAAATACCAAATATCCAATTCTAAGCATAAATGGTTTAAAAATGGAGTTTGTGGGATGGAGAAGACGACGTCTCGGCGCGAGGGTGCCCGCATTTAGAGAATAGTTTGAGTTTTAGGACTAAGAATCGGACATTCTAGGGTGGTTATGGAAAAACCCTTCTTAAAAAGATACTTTCTATGGCGGTTATGCGAAACCGCCATAGAAACTATTTCTATGGCGGTTTTATTAAACTGACTTAAAAAGGCTTTTCTATAGCGGGTACATGAAAATCGCCAAAGAAAGTCTGCCGTTTTTAAGGCGGTTATAGAAAGTAGATTCCTAAAGCATCACTCAATAAACTACTCTAGAAAGTCTGTGTTTTCTTTCTAATGGAGATTTTCGTCTAATCTGCCATCGATGAATCCCTTTTTCATAGTAGTTCTATTTCCAAGCTAAATAATACATAATTAATTTGTTTCCGAAAGAAAAAAATCAATACCGTAACAATATTGCTAATGTTTTTAGAATGTAATATTTAAAATAAGTTCGTCACTATGCAGTTTTCACGTGTGCCCACAAAAAGAGACCATTTTGTGGATTGTGCAACTTATAATTGTTGGTAAAGTACAATATCTAAGTAATTTGACACAATTTTATTCATTTAAATCCTTACTTTTAGGGTATTTGTTAATTATGAACCACACATTATTATCTTAGTAACGGCATGTGATGTAAAAAAATTTGATAGAATACTCTGTTGGGTCAAATATCATTTCTTAAGTTGACTCTTTATATGAGATATAGAGAGTATTAAATTAGGAATGATTTTCGATTTTTAAATTTTTTTTCACATTAACAAAACTAACATTAAAATTTCCAGTTCAAAAAATAATCTAAAGTGCGAATGGGAAGTTCAATACATACCATTTCAGTTTTTCTTTTTGATCTTATTTGTGTGATGAAATATGGATCATCTGATCGGGAGACAGTTCCACTTCCATCCGTAAAAGTATTAAATCCAATAGTATCTGCACTTTTTTTCTTCTTATGTGGACGATCGGTTGCTCCTTCATCCCCAACTATAAAAGAACAATCCAATAATTAAACAACATCAAATAATCTATAAATTCTAATTTAAAATTGGAATAATGTATTAAATGTTATGCTAAAGTAGAAAATATTATTCAAACTCCCCATTATTGTTATTTTTACCTTCAAATTCACTTTCATCTTCAGTAGTTTCATATTCCTCTTCCTCTTCCTTTACTTCATGTATGCGAAATCCAACTCCTTCCTTTTCACAATAATTGCGTCCAAGTAATTTCACAAAAAATATATTATAGTCATTGAAGTAAAACACAAAGAGATCTCCTGGTTCAATATGTTTTGTCTAATGAAATTTGTCCAGCCATGCAGGAAATAAGCTTGATTCTCAACCATGCCAATCTTCACGGCCAACTATTTCCGTACCGATCTCTTAGTAGTGCCTCTCTTGGTAACTTTCCTTCCATGTATCTTGTATAGGCCAACGGAATTATCTACCATGATAGTAGTTATCAAAAATTACTAGAGAGTGATAATCCACTTAAATGATTATAATTGCATACTATTAACAAGGCACTAATGAAAAAACTGAAAACTCAAGTTTCAGAAATTTAGAGAGTGATAATCTACTTAAATGATTATAATTGCATTTTGCACAAATAGTTCACTTTTTTTTTTTGGCTTTTTCACTAAAGAAAAAGAGAAAATTTAATAAGTTGGGTAAAATTTTTATGTGTAACTAAGTATAAGAAAGAGACTATGAAGTAGTGTGTCATGCAAAATTATGTGTACGAATTTTGAAATTTTTTTGAAACATCTTAGTTTTATACTTTGTTTGGTATAACCAAAATTTAAAGCTAAAGTTATGAGTTATGAACCCATTAAATTATCTATCTGAAATATTAGTTCTAAAAATTGAATAGGGGTGTAGCTTGACTTTGAAAATTTTAAATGCAATAAATTACTAAACATTTAAAATTCCATTTAATTGACAATGAATGGAAATGCTATTTAGAATAAATTAAAGTTTTTTTTTTAATTTTGATGGGACGACGTTAATACCCTATTACTAATAATAAAAAATAAAAAAACTAGAAGTGGAGGTATTGAGCCTTACGACTGGTAGAAAGATACACGTGTGCAAAGGTGTGATGTGAAAATGTATGAGCATTACATGGCTATATATTAATTGAGAATGAATGGACTTAACTTATTAAAAGTAGACATTTGAAATCATAAAACATAGAAAATATAGAGAGATCAAATAGCAAAAAAAAAAAAAAATTATTATGGCATTTATAAAAGCAATAGACATATTTGGAAAGAACTAAGATATTTATTAAAACTCTCGAAAAAAATAATTGATATTAATAAATCAAACAAAATATAAAGATTTAATTTATTCAATCATATCGCCGGTTTAGGAAAAGAAACACACACACATAAAAGGCAAATTCAGAAAAATTAAGAAAGACATATTTGTACTACCTGATTCTCGCTTTCTATTAAAGAAAACTGAAGAAAAAAAATGTTTATCCCAATCCAATATTTTCACTATCCAACACCACTTGCCCACCCCAATCACAATCATATTTGCACAAATGCATTAATTTCCAATCACCTCATCGTCCACATAGCTACAATGACCATCATATCTTCACTCAAATACAGTAGTACGAAGCAACTGGTGCTAAACCAATGATGAATTGAGGGTAAAAAGGCTCACTGACGGTATTAATTGGGTTAGGAGCACTGGTTCATTGATTTTGGGGTTGCCGGTGGACAAAGTGAGTTTCAGGTTGTTAAGAGAATTTTTCTTTAATTATATTTAAGGATACCCTCCATGAATCAGTCTCCAGACACACATAAATATATATAAGATAGAATTAAATAAAACAACCTAATTAGAGAAAAGTGTATAAAAATCACTTACCATTCTTTTGGTTGCAAATTCGGGAAGGAAAGGTCTGTAAAATGCTGGAGACTCGAGTATTGCCCGGCTTTCCTTATTTGATCCATTTCTTCGTTTCTTTGTACCCATTGTATCAGAATAATCTGAAAATTAACACAATTTTCAGCACATCAAAATTTCACTGAGAACATTCAAATTGAGTGAAGAGTACTTTTAGAGAAAATCTTTATGCAGTCCAAACTTGTTGTCAATAGAGTTTCTATGAGGTATAATTTAATTAACATATTTTTAAATGATCCTACATGTTTCATAGAGTTGAATTTTTAAGTTTGAAAGTTTAAAAAGATGAATATATGGTAATTTTAAGGTCTGGTACCAATTATGGTAGGTTTCAACATGTATCAAGGGACTACTCAGCTTAAGAAAGAATCAATTGAAGTACTGAAAATTTTTGGGGCTAAACAAGTTCTTCACGGTCAAAAAAATATTTCCATAACTTTAATTTCTACCAGAGGTGAACTTTAATTTCCTTCCATAAATGTGTATGTGCGGGTGTTAAACCGCAAAAAACACTTCTTATTTAACAATTCTAAACAAATTTTCAACATCAAAAAAACAAAATAAAAGAACAATTTGGTCTAAAAGATAAAGTTCTTATTTCTGAGACATCCGCACTTGTTTTACAAAAAATCTTAATTTGTAAACGTTTACACCATCTTCAAAGATTCCAAACACTATATCATACTTTGCAGAGACATCTTAACACTTTAAGAACCCTTAATTTCTAGAAATGAAATTTCTAAAATAAGCAGGTTTCTCTCCTTTTTTTCAATAGATTCAAAAGCTAAAAATGCAATCAAGGAATTTGATGTATAATCCATGTTTTAGTAACTAATAAGTAAAACATAAAAAAAGTAAATTTAGAACTCCAAAAATTACCTAATCAAAGTAAAACAGTATCTTTCCCTTTCAAACACAAATCTGCGCAACTTTCACAAAATCCCCAAATTAGGCACCCAAAAAAAAAAAAAAAAAAAATCAACCAAACCCACACAAATTTATTTTTTAAAAAATCCAATTTTTACAAGTCAACAAAGACATGACGTACATACCTCCTTTTTGTCTAAAGATCTTCTAAGAACTCTTTCCCTTAGCTATTTTTTTGCCTAGTTCTCCTGCCTATGTCTTCTTAATCTTCTAGATTCCCACAACCAACTCAAGAACTTTTTATACTTTTGAGAGAAAAAGAGGGTGAAAAAGGTAAAAGGCAATCTAATTGCAGGACTAAGATTTGATAAAATAAAAATAAAATTTTGAGCTTATATAATGAGCGGCAAGCTACTTTTGAGAGTAGGGTTTGATTAGAAAAGGGTAAATGACTCCATTGGTCCCTTAAGTTGGTTCTCCAGCTCAGTTTGGTCCCTCATCTTGAAAATAGCTCATTTCAATCCCTTAAATTCCATTTTATCTTTAAATGGTCCTTATGTAAAAAATGAGATGAAGATATGATCAAACTGAAGGGCAGTCCTGGAAATTAGAAGGAAAAAAAATGAAGTGGGCCCACTCCACTCAAAATCCTCAC
This sequence comes from Leptodermis oblonga, assembly GCA_016801395.1. NCBI lineage: Eukaryota > Viridiplantae > Streptophyta > Magnoliopsida > Gentianales > Rubiaceae > Leptodermis > Leptodermis oblonga. The sequence continues at coordinate 38,154,945 of CM028754.1, read as the reverse complement.
GTCCTCGTCATCGATCCTCCCCACGCCATCTGCGACAAGCTTTCCATGCTCCGAGTTGTTTCCATTTTACAAATCGTCCATTCTTCTTGTTCCTTCAGAAGCCCCAACCAGATTTGCAACCAAGACACTACTTCCAGTAAAAAAAAAAAATCTTTTTTTTTTCTTTTTTACTACTACAAAGAAATAGCATAGAGCCCTTGTTCTTTTGATCAATGCATGAACAACATCAAAAGGAGCAGGACGCAGATTTTCATATATTTTTAAATGATCCTACATGTTTCATATAGTTGAATTTTTAAGTTTGAAAGTTGAAAAAAATGAATCTATGGTAGTTTAAGGTTTGGTTCAAATTATGGTAGGTTCCAACATTTATCAAGGGACTACTCAGCTTAAGAAAGAATCAATTGAAGTACTAAAAATTTTGGGGGCTAAATAGGTTCATCACGGTCAAAAAAATTTCCATAACTTTGAATTTCTGCCAGGGCTGAACTTTAATTTCTTCCATAAATATGTTTTGCAGGTGTTAAACACAAAACACTTCTTATTTAACATTTCTAAACAAATTTTCAACATCTAAACAACAAAATAAAAGAACAATTTGGTTTAAAAGATCAAGTTCTTATTTATGAGACATCCTCACTTGTTTTACAAAATTTCTTAATTTTGTAAAATTACACCATTTTTTAAAGATTAAAACACTATATCATACTTTTTAGAGACATCCTAACACTTTAAGAACCCTTAATTTCTAGAAATGACATTTCTAAAACAAGCAGGTTTCTCTCCTCTCTTTCAGTAGATTCAAAAGCTAAAAATTCAGTCAAGGAATTTGATATATAATCCATGTTTTAGTAACTAATAAGTAAAACATAAAAAAGCAACTTTAGAACTCCAAAAAGTTACCTTATCAAAGTAAAACAGTATGTCCCACTTTCAAACACAAATCTGTGCAAATTTCACAAAATCTCCAAATTAGGCACCCAAAAAATAAATTAATAAATAAAATCAACAAAACCCACACATTTTTTTTTTTAAACTCCAAATTTTACAAGTAAACAAAGACATGACATACCTACCTCCTTTTTATCTAAAGATCTTCCAAGAACTTTTCCCTTTGCTGTTTTTTGCCCAGATCTCCTGCCTATGTCTTCTTAATTTCCTAGATTCCCACCCCCAACTCAAGAACTTTTTAGACTTTTGATAGAAAAAGTGGGTGAAAATGGTAAACGGCAATGTAATTGGATGACTAGGATTTGATAAAAAAAAAAATTTGAACGTATATAATGAGTGGTAAGCTACTTTTGAGAGTAGGGTTTGATTAGAAAAGGGTAAATGACTCCATTGGTCCCTTAAGTTGGTTCTTCCGCTCAGTTTGGTCCCTCATCTTGAGAATAGCTCATTTCAATCCCTTAAATTCCATTTTACCTTTAAATGGTCCTTGTCTGAAAAATGAGATCAAGATATGATCAAACTGAAGGGCAGCCCTGGAAAAAAATGAAGTGGGCCTACTCCTCTCAAAACCCTCACGTCCTCGTCATCGATCCTCCCCACGCCACTTGCGACAAGCATTCCATGCTCTGAGTTGTTTCCAATTTACAAATCGTCCATTCTTCTTGTTCCTTCGGAAGCCCCAACCAGATTTGCAACCAAGACACTACTTCTAGTAAAAAAAAGTTATATTTTTTTTCTTTTTTACTACTACAAAGAAATAGCATAGAGCCCTTGTTCTTTTGATCAATGCACGAACAACATCAAAAGGAGCAAGGCGTAGATGTTTCATATATTTTTAAATGATCCTACATGTTTCATATAGTTGAATTTTTAAGTTTGAAAGTTTATAAAAATGAATCTATGGTAGTTTTAAGGTTTGGTACCAATTATGGTAGGTTCCAACATTTATCAAGGGACTACTCTGCTTAAGAAAGAATCAATTGAAGTACAGAAAATTTTGGGGGTTAAATAGGTTCATCACGGTCAAAAAAATATTTCCATAACTTTGAATTTCTGCCAGGGGTGAACTTTAATTTCCTTCCATAAATGTGTATTTGCAGGTGATAAACAGCAAAACACTTCTTATTTAACATTTCTAAACAAATTTTCAACATCTAAACAACAAAATAAAAGAACAATTTGGTCTAAAAGATCAAATTCTTATTTATGATACATCCGCACTTGTTTTACAAAATTTCTTAATTTTGTAAAAGTTTACACCATCTTTTAAAGATTACAAACACTATATCATACTTTTTCAGAGACATCCTAACACTTTAAGAACCCTTAATTTCTAGAAATGACATTTCTAAAACAAGCAGGTTTCTCTCCTCTCTTTCAATAGATTCAAAAGCTAAAAATTCAGTCAAGGAATTTGATATATAATCCATGTTTTAGTAAATAATAAGTAAAACATAAAAAAGCAAATTTAGAACTCCAAAAGGTTACCTAATCAAAGTAAAACAATATCTCCCCCTTTCAAACACAAATCTGCGCATATTTCACGAAATCTCCAAATTAGGCACCCAAAAAAAAATATATATATATATATTTTTCAAAAAACTCCAAAATTTTCAAGTCGACAAAGACATGACGTACCTACCTCCTCTTTGTCTAAAGATCTTCCAAGAACCCTTCACCTTCATTGTTTCTTTGCGCAGATCTCCTGCCTATGTCATCTTAATTTCCTACATTCCCACTCCCAACACAAGAACTTTTTAGACTTTTGATAGAAAAAGAGGGTGAAAAAGTAAACGACAATCTAATTGGAGGACTAGGATTTGATAAATAAATAAAAATTAAGCTTATATAATGAGCGGCAAGCTACTTGTGAGAGTATGGTTTGATTAGAAAATGGTGAATGACTCCATTGGTCCCTTAAGTTGGCTATTCAGTTCAGTTTGGTCCCACATCTTGAAAATAGCTCATTTCAATCCCTTAAATTCCATTTTATCTTTAAATGGTCCTTGTGTAAAAAACGAGATTAAGATATGATCAAATTGTAGGGCAATCCTGAAAATTAGAAGAAAAAAAATGAAGTGGGTCCACTCCTCTTAAAACCCTCACGTGTCACGTCCTCATCATCGATCCACCCCACGCCATCCGCCGCCTCCATGACAACCTTTCCATGCTCTGAGTTGTTTCCAACTTACAAATCGTCAATTCTGCTTGTTCCGTCGAAAGCCCCAACTAGATTTGCATCCAGGACACTAATTCTTGTAAAAAAACTTCTTTTTTTTTTTTTTTTTTTTTACTACTACAAAGAAACAGCATGGAGCCCTAATTTTTTTGATCAATGCACAAACAGCATCAAAGGGAGCAGGGTGCAGATGCAATTACTTTTGATGGAGGGATTGACCGTGTTTATCCAAGCACAACCACAAAATTGACATAATTAATTGAGAAAATTCTATTAAGGGAGTTTGAAGAACTAAAATTATTAAAAAGGGCGTAACTTTTTATATTTATTATTAGCGCATTAAAATACTAATAGTATAATTTTAATCAGCAAAATACAATTTTACCCTTTTCAATTTAACATGTAGAAAAGGAATCACTTATTCATATCTAAAAATCTGTATCCCATTGTCCGTGGGGGCCATCGTCTTTTTCGGAGTCATTTCCACATTTCGGTGCGGCACCTGAATTGGCAGTGGCGGTGGTGTCACGGTTTCGGGTGGTGGTTGTGGTGGTGCAGGCGGAAGCGGCGGTGGTGATGATAATGAAGGAATATGAATGGGAACAACTGGAGGAATCAGAATTACGTGAAAACTGGCATTGGGATTCTGTTGGTTTTGTGGTGATTTTCTATAAGAATGCGATTTCTTGCGCAGTTCCAGCTTCTTCACGAATCTTACAAAATACGACCCAACATACTTCAATGTATTTTCTAATGGTTAAATTGAAAAGGGTAAAATCAAGACTCTTATTTTGGGACACTTTTAACATTTAAAAACTCATTTTCAAAACAAAGATATCATTCAAGTAAAGGGACCATATAAATTAGGCAATTTACTTGTTAATTCCGCCGGGTTTTGTTTAGGAAAATTGTTACCCTTTTCCTTTTAGCTCGATTCCCAGCCTGGCCTATACTCCTATAAATATGATGCTTAGCTTCCATTATATTCAGATTATCTTTCAGAAATTATTGTGAGATTTGTTCGTTTTCTCTGGTGTTCTCTTTCGATTAACTTTTCTTGACAATTTTTGGGATCTCCCCAATGAAGAAGGCAAATCAACCAAAGATATCAAAATCTTTCTCGGCTCTCTTTCTAATTTGCATTATATTTGTGCAAACTGCGGCTGTTACTTGTGAAATAGCCGCCGGAGAAGATGATCAGAAAAACCAAGAAAAGCAAGAACTTTTGATTTTGATTTTGCTAAGAACGAATATTGAAGGACTAGAAGGGCTCATGAAGGTATCAAGATCATTAGCATCAAAAGTTCCAGGGCAAGTTCAGTGGAAGAGGGCCAGCAGGAGCCATGCGAGCAAAAGCAATCGTATCGATTCTTTTTTCCATAATATTGTAATTTACGAGTAGGATTACAGTCTCGTTACGAGTTTAGATATGATTTTAGTAATGTATGTAATAAATTTTTTGTACTTGTAACTGATATTTATTATCAGTATTTTTAGCATATTATTATACTATATATAATTTGTTCTAAGTACTGTTGCTTGATTTCAGTTAACGTTTTAAGCACCAAGAATTTCTTTTCTACTTATTGTTTGGTTCGTTTAACCTATTAAATTGTTGGAATTTTTTTTTCTTTTGAGAAATAAAGTGTTGGAATTAATTAAACCAAAGATGAATTGGATTTAAAATTAATTATATATATATATATATATTCTTATTTCGATTTAATAATTTATTAATTGGATTTGGAATAGGATTAGTTTTCTTCAAATTCACATAAGCAAACCCGCATGGTGAGAGGATTGTATGTTTTGGTAAGTCTTTCATTTAGGGGGAGTGTTTTTTTTAAGCTTACGATTTCATTTATACGTAGGTTTTATTATTTTTTGGTCAGACAAAAATTAATGCAAGATCTAATTAGTAATTAATATTTGATCCCTTAGTTTTATTTTTATTTTTATTTTTTTTGACATAAAAGAGTACATATCCATTAAAGGTTCACATTAAAAAGTGTTGAAAATTGTCCAATCACAATTGATACAAGAATATTAGGTTTCGAAGTGATGGTGGTGGTGGAGAGATGGAGCTGGGTGGAGGGAAGCAGGGGTATCAAGACGGGATTCAAACCTTGATTTAGATTGTTATTTAAAAATATTAAAATTACATTGAGAATGTAAAAATATTTATTGAAAATGTAAAAAGGCTATTGAGAATGATGAGAAACTATTATAAAATGTAAATGGCCTGTTCTTTACCCTGGGTTGAGACCCGAATCTGACCTTTTTTTGGGTTTCAACCCAAAAATCTAACCCAACCCCATGTTCTTTACCCAATTCTCAACCCCAGTTCACAAACCCAATTCCCACTGCCGCCGCCGCCCTCCCGCCGCCGCGCTCTTCCTCCCGCCGCCGCGCTCCTCCTCCTCCCGCCGCCGAAATTTGGCCTCCTCTTCTTCTTCTTGGTCTTCTCCTCCTCCTCCTTCTTCTTCTTCTTCTCCTTCTCGCGTCTTCTTCTTCTCCTCCTCCTCCTTCTTCTTCTTCTTCTTCCAATTTTTTGGGTTTTCAAGATCGAAGTCGATGAACGGCCATCTGCTGCAACGACTTCAATTCTTCGACGTCGAAGTCGAAGTCGAAGATCGAATCTGAAATTGATGAATGGCCATCTGCTGCAACGACTTCAATTCTTCGACGTCGAAGTCGAAGATCAAAGATCCCATTCGAAGTCGATCGAAGTCCAGCAATTCTTCGGCCATTTCTTCTTCCTTTCACTGATTTCTTCTTCCTTTACTGATTTCGCTTCCTCCTCCTCCAATTAATCACAAACCCATTTTTGAGAGTCATGTTCAATTTGAGTTCACAAATCCCAAATTTGGGGAAAATTAAAACTTCAAAATCATTTGGGTTTGATTGAAACAGAAAAAAAAAGAAGAAGAAGCAGTTGATTTTGGGGATTTAGGTTTTTGACCTCTCCGGCGGTGGCGGTGGCGACGCGGCGGCAGGGTGGACCGGGTGGTGGTGGAATTTGTGTTCTGGACCTGAGTCTGAGAACGATGTTTCTTTGTTCTGGGTCTCAACCCATTCGGTCTCTACCTAAAAACTCAAACCCAGGTCTCAACCCGGGTAAAGAACAGGCCCAAAATGAGATTCAAACTTGGTTATATATAAATGTTTAATGTTGAAATCATAATATTGAATTGATTAAACACTTAATATCTTAATGTTGAAATATATTTTTTGAATCTCTGAATCAGAATGCTTAATAACTTTGTCTTGCTTGATAAATATGATGGTTGTAAATTTGTAATGCTGAAATCTTGAAAATATACTATTTCACCCTTATGTTTGAAGTTTTTATATTTATATATGTGAAATATCAAATTCTATAATATAAAAAAAATTATGATTAATAAGAAACATAAGGAAACAAAATAAGATAAAACACATTAAATTGATTGATTAAAATACAAAAAACAATAATATTTTATTACAATTTATTAAAATTCCTAAAAATGAAAAATGAATCCACTATTGCAGTATAAAGAAATTAAAAATTTTACAAAAAATTCATATATATATGTAATAAAATTATATAAGTAATATAAAACATATCGTACAAATGGTATTTATAAAAATTGGTAAATGATATAATTTATTAAATAAATTTTTAATACCAAAATACAACAATAAAAAAATCAGCCAAAATAAAAAAATACAGAAAAAATAATAATAATTTATTCAAAGATAAATATTTATAGTTAAATAAATATGAATAAAATAAAAGTGATAGTTTCAGAAATTAAATATGAATTATTTAAATAATTGTTACGTTGAGTATTATGAGATAAGTAATAAACTTACTTTTACCACTTAAATTCTTCTAAAGGACATAAGTCGAGCTTAAAAAAATTTAAAGATTTGAATTTCCGTTATCATAAAAATCATTATCTGTTTATCAAATAATTTTAAATATTAAATGGTGTTATCAAAATAGGCCCTTAGTAATATTTAAGTGGAATAATTACCATCACACAAATGTGGAACCACCTAATATTTTCTCAATGAGCAATTATGTGACAGTGTACTTTTGGTGACTGGAATTCATAGCTTCATTTCTGATTATGGAAAATGGGCTTAAACAAAAATAATTCAAAAAGCCCACAATCAAAATTGATCAAAGTCCATGCAATTAAGTGATTAACTAACTTTTGGTTACGTGGATTGTAATCATCAAGTGGGAACAATTTGCTTGTTTGACTAAATAGTAGTTTCCCCTCAGGTTTAGGAAAATTGTTAGTCCAGTACTCCTCGTACGTATCCTTTTTAACTTTAGGAATTTATTTCTGTTTTCTTTCTTATCTTCTTTAAATAGGGTGCTTTGTTTCAATAAAATTCAGTCAATATTTCAAAAATTATCGTATCACTTTGATGTTCGATCACTAGCTCGTGCTATCCATGATCAACTAACTTTTCTTGACAAATTTTCGCAGCGGGAATCTCGAAATATATAAAAGTTCTGCTTTTTTCGATTTAACCAAAAATGTCAAAAACTCTCTCGGGTATCTTGCTAGTTTGCATTATGTTTGTGGTAACGGCCTCGGCCGTTACTTGTGCAATACCCGAACCGCTTTTAAATCAGACGGTTTTCTTCAAATTTGGAAGGTTTTTTTTTTTTTTTTTTTTTACCTTTTTCTGGTCACCAAAGTTCTATTTTATTGTTAAAACACTAGAGTTTTTCTCTTTTTTTGTTTTTTTGAGTAACCACCGATTAAGTGGTTAGGAGACTTGAGGATACTAGAGCTTTATTTTATATCGTACACTTTGGGAATGTTAAAATTAATAAATGGTGTGTTTATGTTAAAAAAAAAAAAAAAGACTAAACTAAATAGTGTTTGGCGGGCAAAATTAGAAGGGGACAGAGTATATATATTAATTCGGGAAAAAATAAATTATTTATTAAATAAATTTTCAATTACGATTGAAAAGATATTATTGTTTAACTGTTCCAAATTATTTACTTTTCTTATTTATATGAACCATACCAAAAAATAAAATTGTAATCTCATAAATTACTTACTCGATCATTCTCATTCTTATTTTTAAACGCCAATTAACCACCCCATTATTGTAAGGTTTTGAAATTAAAAAGAAAAAGAATACCAAAAAATCAAATTGTAATATCATAAATTACTTACTCGATCATTCTCATTCTTATCTTTTGTAGTTATGCATTAATAATGCACCACACACATAATTATAGGAGATTAATGAAGTATGTCTTATTAAGTACTCCATCCGTCCCATTTGAATAGTGTTGAATTTTAGAATGGGACAGAGTATAGTACTATCATTTAAGGAAAAACGGCAAATTTAGTCCCTTATGTATAGGTCTGCGTCAGTTTTGGTCCTTTTTGTTTTGACTGTAGGACTTTTCACCCTTTACATTTGCATATTGTGGCACAAATGGTCTTTTTATCTACTATCAAAGTAGGGATGACCACGGTTCTAAGTCACGACCGGCGATTTCGGACCCAGAACCAGAACCGTGGCCCACGGTTCCAAAACCAAAACCGGACCCGCCTAAGGAGGTTCCGGTTCCCGTTCCCAGTGATTCCCTACTTAAAATGCTAAAAATGTATAACACTTATATGCTAAAGGAAGGTTTTGAGCCCATGCCCTCAACTTTGCAATGAAACTTAAGAGAAGCTAAATAACCACTCCAAGTACTTTCTCATTTGTTATATTTTTCCTATTATTAATGTTGTATTATATGTTTATTTTCTGTAAAATGCGTAATTATATAATATAATTATTTTATACTATATATATCACAATAATATATAAACTCGTGGTATAATTTACATTAACTACATTATTAATATAAGTAAATATTAAATTATATACAAATATAAACTAATTATTGAATTAAAGTTACTTCAATTTGGACGAAATCAGAATCGAAATCGGAATCGTGACAGAACCGGTGGTTCTGGAACAGTCCCGGAACCGTTCTCCCAAGGTTAAGGTTCCGGCGGTTCCGAAACCATGTCACGTCTATATCAAAGGTTTAGCAGGTAATTTGGGACCTTTTTGAAAAAGCAAAAAAAAAAAAAAAAAAAAGAAGAATCATATTGTCCTATTTAAAACAATTAATAAATTTATTAGTTTATATTGTACAACATTTAATTTAGTTTTCCTTAATAATCTAATTTTGAATATTTTAATTTTTCCTTTCCTTTCAATATTTTCTTTTTATTTATATCACATTAATTTGTATTTTTTTTCTCTCTTTTTCATTTTTTTCCCCTTGCTTTTTTTTTCACTTCATCATTTTTCTTTTCTTGTCTTTATTAGTAATATTAAGTTTTTCCTCATTTTCATCCATTCTATTTTCTTATTCTTTTGTTTTGTGTTACATTGTTCTTGTATTTTTTTAGTAGTTATTTATTTTTATTTTTTTATCTATTACTTTTATTTGGAATTTTTTTGAAGAAGACAAAATCACATTGTGATAACTAAAACAATTGATTTTCAGTAAATTATATATATATATATATATAAATATATTTATATATTTTTTCATCTATTACTTTTATTTGGATGTTTTTTTAAGAATAAAAAATCACATTGTAATAACTAAAACAATTTATAAGTTCAGTAAATTATATTTTATATTTTTATTTTTTCACCTATTACTTTTATTTGGACCTTTTTGTAAGAATAAAAAATCACACTGTAATAATTAAAACAATTGATAAGTTCAGTAAATTATTTTTTACAATATTTCTTTAGTTTTCCCTTTATATCTAATTTTTAAAATTTTAGTTTTCCCTTCTTTTCAAATTTTCTTTTTATTTTTAGGGACTATAATTTTTATTTGTTCTCCTTTTTTTCATTCTTTTTCCTTCCTTTTCTTTTCAGAATATCATTTTTCTTTTTCTTTCTTTATTGGTAATATTAAGTTTTTCCTCATTTTTCATTTATTCTGTTTTCTTCTACTTTTGTTTAGTTTATCAATTTTCTTTTATTTTGAGTAGTTATTTATTTTTTTTCAACTATTGCTTATTATTTTCTTTTACTTTTACTAAAATAATTAATTTATCATAAAATAAAATGGAAAACTGAAAATACTGAAAATAAAAGACTGCAAAAGTATTATTAAAAAACAACACAATGATGTAAAATACTAATATTATTAACAAAGAAAGGAAAAGGAAAATAACAAAGGAAAAAAAATGGAAGGAAAAGGAATGAGAAAAGAGTGGGAAAAATGAAAATTAATGTTATTAGAAATAAAATAAAAAATATTTGGAAAGAAAGAAAAAAGTAAAATTTCTAAAATATAAAAAAGAAAAGAACATAAATACTGTCAACAAAAAATTACTAAATTTTTTGATTGTTTTAATTATTATAATATGACCCAAATTTTTGTGATTCTTAAAAAATGTCCAAAATTACTTTCTAAACCTTTGGTAGCAGGTAAAATGACTAATTATGCCACAACATGCAAACATAAAGGATGAAAACTAACATGCATGGTCAAAACAAAAAGGACTAAAATTGCCATATACCCAAACATAAGGGACTAAAAGTACTATTTTTCCATCATTTAAACACCCGTCTCTATTAGACGAGTTGGTTCATCAACTATGCTTTCAAACTTTGTATAATCTCCCAAATATAATAATAATACTCTATCATCTCAATAGAAAGTCATGTTTCAAAAAAAAAAAAAAAAAATTGTTCCAATAGATCGAATATTATGTTTCCTCATACCATTGCTATTAATGCTTCTTATGTGTGATTCATAATTAACTTATATTTAAGAGGTAGACACACAAGTAGAAAAAATAGTGATAAATTAATTATTTTAAGTGCTCAAACTTCAAACCCTCAAAAAATTGTATATTTTTCAAAATATAACTCTTCCAGTAAAACCAAGAACATCAAATTAGTATATTTCTTTTTTGCGTGGTAACTGTACATATATATATATAGTAACATAAATTACACTCCTTTTTGTTAGCCGGCAATCAATAGATGGTAATGGTTCCCCTATAAACACTCTTGCAAGCCCCCCAAAAAAGAAGGCAAATTAAACCGAAGATGTCAAAGGCTTTCTCGGCTCTCTTGCGAATCGGCATTCTGTTTGTGGTAACCGCAGCCATCACTTCTGCAACAGCCGCAGAAGTTGATGATGAGAAAAACCAACAAAAAAATCATCAACATCTTTTGATTTTGCCCAGAACGAAGATTGAAGGACTAAGGCGGCTCATGAAGTTATCAAGATCCGTAGCATCAAAAGTTCCAGTGAAAGTTGAAGAGAAGCTGTAGTGCAAGTTCAAGAGAAGAGGGGGGTTGGGGGAAGGGGTGGGGGTGGGGGGAGGGGAGGGGGTGGTGGAAGGGGTTTCAAGAGGAAGAGGGTGGCCATGGGGAGGGAGAGGTGGGGGGAGGCATGCAAAATCAGATGCCCCAAATGCAGGAGCCATGCAAGCAGAAGCAATGAAAGCCTCAATCATCCTATCGATTCTTCTTTTCATAATGTAATAATAATAATAATAAATTATGAGTAAGATTATACTCTGTTCGTTACCAATTGGTTATTGGAGCTTTAGATATGGCTTTAGGTTTCAGATACTGTTTTAGTAAGCATCCAAAATTACTATTAAATGACTGAATAATTTTGTATGTCTTTACTAATATCATTATTTTTAGCATATTATTATAAGTATTTTCTTCCAAGTGTTGCTTGAGTTCAATGTTTTAAGCACGAAGAATTTCTGTTCTACTTATTTTGGTGCGTTTAACTTTAATTGTTGGTATTAAACCAAAGGTCAGTTGAATTTGAAATTAATTTCCTAACTTGTTTGGGTAATTTCCTATTCTTATTATGATGAAATAAGTTAAGTGGTTTATATTTGGAATATGATTAATTTTCAGCTGCCAAATTCGCATAAGCAAATTAAGCCGTGAAAGGCATGTGTCGACTGAGGATTGTAGAGATGACCATTCCTAACATAATATGGAAACAAATACAATAAAAATATCGAAATGAATAATTAAATAAATAATTAAATAAGGCTATAAGTAATAAGAATAATGTCAATTCTGTCAATTATTATCTAAGATGTAAGGAGTGCTATCATTCTATCAATTCTTATTTATGGAGTGAAGTCTTTCAATTATTAGAAAATCAAATGACAATATTGATTTTGTTTTTCTTTTTATAATATATTTTCTATTTTTAATAATTTTTGGTAAATTATTACAATTATACTTTTCAAACTTTCTGAAAACTATCAAATGAACACTAAGGTTAATTTTGTGATCACCCCCTTTACCAGCCACCCCCCCCCCCCCCCCCCCCCCAAAAAAATCAGGTTTTGGTAAAATTATTGTTGGCCCTTTGTGGTTAAAAACTAAACACAAAACTCAGACCTTTTTGTTAAACACAAAACTCAGACCTTTTTGTTACTTTGTGAAGCAAAAAATGTGAGAAGTCTCCTGTCAGACCTTTTGACGGTTCGAAATGTGATTTTCGATCTTAAAATTGATAGGTGTGTTTTCTTTACTACGAGCAAAAATCTTTTTTTCATGGGTGATATTTTTTTAATTTAGAAACAAGCAATACTTTTTTAAACAGGCAATACTTCAACCCTTAAAATAATTGTTTCACTATAGACAGCAAATCAGTAGTTAAACACAATACATCCGAGGTTTTACACGATACCTTTTTAAAATATTTTTTACAAACAGACAATATATTAGCTAAAAAACTCAATACATTAGATACTATAAGCGATACACGATACATCAGAAACTAAGTGTGATACGCAATCCTTAATGACATACACGTGATACTTTTGAGGCTAAACTTGATACTCGCGTCTTTTTAAAAAGAGTATCGTTTGTTTCTAAACAAAGTAAAACGCGTGACAAACTGTTCGACATGTCATATATAAGATTTTGTAAAAAATTAAAGGTTCAGTGGGTATCAGCTTGTGCCATATTTGTGTGCATACACTTTTTTTTCCCCTCAGCCTGCCTATACCTCATAGTAAGAATATAATGGCTCGTTATGCGTTACAACATTATCAATTAAAATATATTCATTATCACTTCATTAATTATTATAGAAATTTATTCGAAATCCAAGAAAAAACCCAATGGAAGTTCAAGTTCAAAAGAAAAGCCCAAGATTAAGTGCAAGTTCCATTCGGTCACTCACCATCTTAATTATGAAAAACAATGTTAAGCAAAATGAATTCTTGAAGCTCACATGGCTTTGTTTTCCATCCATTTCAGGAAAATGATCACTTTTTCTTCCAAAATTTTACATTAAAAAACAACATCATTTAGTAATCAAAATTTAACTTTTAAAATTCACCATAAATATTCACTCACATAAATTCAAAAAATAACATAATTATTACGGCTCCGTTTGGACAAGTACTTCAAAAATATTTTTTATAAAAGTGTTTTTCAAAAATGTTTTATAAAATATGTTTTTGAAGTTTTTTTTTAATGAAATATGTGTTTGGACAAGTGTTTTACAAAAATATTTTTTGAGTTAAAAATAATTTAAAAGATGTTTGGACAACTATTTGAAAAAAAAAATAATTATATTTGATGCGGGAATTATACAAAAATTATGTTTACGGCGGGTTTTTTCTAAATTTCTATGGCGATTTTTTCAAATTTAAACCGCAATCTACCCGGCAGCCATAGAAAGTGAACAGACTTATCATGGTGGTTAGACCCGCCATAGAAAAATATAAACTTTCTATGGTTTGGTACGACAAAACCACCATAGAAAGTCCTGCACTTTCTATAGCAATTTTGTTTTACTGCCATAGAAAATGCATTGCTTTCTACGACAGTTTTCCTCAAAACGCATTAGAAAGTGTTTCACTTTCTTATAGCTACTTCGAGCAAACTTGCCTTAGAAAGTATATATATATATATATATATATATATATATATTAGAAATATAAAGAGTGAACTGCCCCAAATGTCAAATTACTTTACCACCATGTCCGCTTTGGTAACTAAATTATTTTACCATTAGACTTGACGGAATTCCTAACATGTGCAATTCATAGGCTAAAATGTAAGGGCATTTTGTCCATTCATTATTTAAAAAATTAACACTTTCGCTCTCCTCCCTTCTTCCCCAAAATGTGCTGATCCTTCCAGCTTTACTTTTCACATGTTATCAGTTGGAAGCTTAAAATTCTCCCAACCCGGTATCTCAAAATCAATTAAAAATCTCTAAACATCCGAGGAACAGGAATACAACTTGGATTTTACTGCATACATATCTCTAAAACTCAAGAAGAACCACGGCTACAGCTGCCGCCGCCAAAAACCTCCTTCTCCTGCTGGCTACTACCACTAGTACAAAATAGAGCTTTAACGGCTGTTGTTTAACGGCGGAAAAGAGAAAATGAAAACCCAATTATCAATAGCAACCAAAGATGAACCTAAGAGGGGGAGGGTGTGAATTAGGTTCTTGACACTTTTAAAAATATTTTCTACAATGAAGAACAACTTTGAAAAACCATTTTCAAAGCAAGTGTAAAAAGAAAGTTTACAAATTAAGTGAGGTGTGTGATTAGTGTTTTGCAAATCATAAAAGCAATTAAACAAACAAAGCAAGAACACACCAAATTTATAGTGGTTCGGATTCCCCTTGAATCCTAATCCACTCGACAAGTTCTACAACTTGTTTCCCTATCTATGAAACACTTAAGGGAGTGTTCCAATCCCTACCAAAACACTTAAAGGAGTGTTCCAATCCTTACAAGTGCCTAACGGCTAACAATGAATCTTTTGCCCCCGCTCCTTCCTCAAGGACTTAGGGTCTTACTCAAGACTTCATTGCCTAGCTACTAGGACTTTTGCTCAATCAACTTCTTGATCAAGACTTTCTCCCCTTTGCCTAATTTAACTCTAAACTAGGACTTTACAATTGCCCTAACTCAACCCCTTGAGTTGGGTCTCTCCTTTCTACTTGCTCTCCCTTTCTTCTTGCCTAACTCTTTACTCAAGAGTTGGACTTGTCTAAAATACAAATTGCCTACACTCAAACTCTTGAGTTAGGACTTTTCTAGATGTGTTTACAATGACAAAATACTCCACAATGGAGTTTACAATTCGACACAAAAACAGGGCACAAATGCCTCTTGACAATCCTACCTTAACAAGCTAATCTGACATATAAAAGATTGAAATGAAGCTTGAAAGTGTTGTTAAAGTGTAGGAGATGTTGGGGAGTCATTAGTCTTCATTTTGCAGCTTGGGGGTATTTATAGGAATGAAGAGAGCTCTTGAAATAATTGAAAAACGGGCAAAAAATGGACTTCCCGAAGCACCCGCGACAGGCTCTGCGACAGCCGCGACAGTCGCAGGCCTGTCGCAGTGTTACGGGACGCACCTCCCGTGCTTGTCCCGCAACCACATCGATGCCTAATGAGCCTATAATGACATGTTGCAGCCCTTGCCTAAAGCTGAGATCCGACGGAGTGGAATGGCACGACGCGTCGCATTATATGTCGGACAACACTTGGTGCACAACAATGCCTAAGCGCGCCCCAGGCCCCAGCCTTAGCGCGCGCCCAAGTCCAGCACCATTGGCGCGCACCAGCTGAGCAGCCCAGCCATGCGCGCCAAGCCAAGCACCAGTGGCGCAGCCCAGCCTGCGCCCCAGCCATGCGCGCCCCTGCGCCTCTGCGCGCCCTGCGCCCAGCGCCTCTGCGCGCCCTGCGCCCCAGCGCCTCTGAGCGCCCGCGCCCCAGCGCCTCTGCGCGCCCCGCGCCCCAGCGCCTCTGCGCGCCCGCGCCCAGCGCCTCTGAGCGCCCGCGCCCCTGCGCTCTGCGCGCCGCGCTGGCCCTGCGCCCAGCGCCCCTGCGCCTCGCTGGCCCTGCGCCCAGCGCCTCCTGCGCCCAGCGCCCCAGCATCACTGCGCCCAGCGCCCCTATGCGCCCAGCGTGCCCAGCAACAGCACCAGCGCCGCCACCGGTATGCGCGCACCGCGCCCAGCATCTCAACGACCAAGTCTAGCGGCGCCCAACCTTATATATATTCATTTGTATTATTTCTTTACCTTGTAATAGTTAGTAAAGTAGGGGAAAATGTTAGTCTTAGTTAGATTGGTGATCTTTTGCAAGATCACCCTTTTGTACGCCCTGGTCTCCCCTCGGGGCACTTCTAATTTTTAGCCTTCCTAGTTGTTGGTGGGGTTGATGTAATGACAGCAAGAGTTGGGTTCCCACCACCCATTTTGGCTCTTGGCTACTTCTTGTAATTTTCCTTCTTTTATTAATGAAAACTAAGCTTTGGCTTATCAGTTTTGCCTTTGTTTATTTTCATCGATTCGGGAGGCTTACTTGCAAGAACTTCGGGAAATGGCGGAAGCTTGGCTTTCCGGTGATTCGGGGCCTTGCTTGCCTCACGGTGCGCTCTTTTTGGTGATTCAAATTGGCGCCCCGTGACAGTTGGTATCAGAGCTATGGAAGAGCCCCGAGCCTCTCGTGCGTGACTACCCTGGTGCGCTATGGGTAGGGTGACGAAGCGTGACTCTCCGTAGGGGACGCCTACGCAGACCGAAGGACCATGGTTCTTCCAAGAGGGGAGCAATCCTTGGTGAAGGTTGGTAGGTGGCAAGCTGATAGGTCTAACTTGGAGTCACCTATCGGGCGATTGTGGTCCAAGTTGAGATCAGAGTCTGGAGACGGGATTGGATGGACTGGACGGTTTGGATCGCAGTGCTGACTGGGTTCAAATGACAGTTGGTTTGAGGGACAGACCCATGCTTCATCAATCTTTGCGAAGTGGTAACTTGAGAAGAGGCGATCTACGTATAGAGTGTGCACGCCAATCAGAGTACACCCCCGGTGGACGGAAGTGGTGACCTGAGAAGGGGCAACTTATACCTAGGATGGGCCAATCAGGGGACTTGAGAAGAGGCGATCTACGTATAGAGTGTGTACGCCAATCAGAGTACACCCCCGGTGGACGGAAGTGGTGACCTGAGAAGGGACAACTTATACCTAGGATGGGCCAATCAAGGTCTACCGCCGTGAACGTTGGATCTTAGTGTGGTGATTATTCGGATCCCAAGTTGGAGACTCTCGAGGATAGCATCCTTGAGTTGCGGTTCAGCAGTAACCCAGGGAGCGAGACCCCTGGTGTAATGATCGAGATTTGCTTTGTGGGTTCTTGGTGGACAAGTGCCCTTATCATCAGAGATCAAAATGCTTCAAGGAGTACTTGGAGTGAAGAGTTGCGGTGTCCGATTTGCTGTGGGTTCGACTTGATTGAGCAGGTGCTCCAGTTATCGGCCGTGGCGTTGTCCGTTCTGCTACGGGTTCGACTTGGTGGACAGGTGCCCTAGTGGTCGGAGGTGAAACATACAATTGCGCGTGTGTGCGCTTATTTTGCTGGTTCGACTTGATGCGTCAGAGGAGGTAGTCAAGTGTTCCAGGGTTGAATGGCATGATGTGCAGCATTGATTCCTGCGTGGTTCAAGTGGATGCGCTCATGGGACCAGGTCAACAATTGCGCGTGTGTGCGCTTATTTCGCTGGTTCGACTTGATGCGTCAGAGGAGGTAGTCAAGTGTTCCAGAGTTGAATGGCATGAAGTGGATGCGCTCATGAGTCCAGGTCAACAATCGCGCGTGTTGCGCTTATATCGCCGGTCCGACTTGTTGCGTCAGAGGAGGTAGTCAAGTGTTCCGGAGTTGAATGGTATGTGTGCACGTTGAGTCCCTGCGTGGCTCAAGTTGGATGCGTCGTGGTACCAGGTCAACAAACGCTAACTTGCGGGTTGGTGAAAATTCTGTGTTGATTCAAGATGCTAAGTTCAAGGACAATGTTTCTTCCGGGAGTGGAGCAAACGGTTGTAAAGGGGCTTATGCTGAGATGTGAAGCACAGTTTGTAGTCGGTAAGTTGAAGGGCAACAATTCTTCCGCAGATGGGGGTAATTTGGTTGCGAAGGCTTATCGCAGTGTATAAAGGTGTCGGAGATGGTCAACATTGGAGCTATGCACGACTATATGGGTAGGGATGCATAGTTTCGTGTTCAGAAGTTCACATACCTTCGTTGTAGATATGCAGCGGTGACAACATGTATGTGGCAAAGAGCTTAATCAAAAATCCATCTAGCTGATGGTCAACAATGGAGCCTTGCACAACTATATGGGTAGGGATGCATGGTTTCGTGTTCAGAAGTTCACATACCTTCGTTGTTGATATGCAGCGGTGACAGCATGTATGTGGCAAAGAGCTTAACTAAAAATCCATCTAGCTGATGGTCAACAATGGAGCTTTGCACAACTATATGGGTAGGGATGCTTGGTTTCATGTTGAGAAGTGCTAGCAGAAAGGGAGTGCAGAACTGCAATGTGTAACTGTTCGTGAGTTGAGGCATGGACAGAACTACAGTGGACAACTGTTCGTGAGTGTCGCTATGATGCATGGACATGTTTGTTCCTTACCGCCACCAAGAAGCTATTGATCATGCCGTGAAGACAGAGTGGAAAAGTAACGATCCGTGGCATGAAGTTTGATCGGGATTGCTTGGAGTCTAGTGACGCAAGCCTTGTTCTTTATTACAGCAACCCGGTACGAGAAGCCGAGAATAATGGTCAAGCCAGCAGTCAAGCACAGAGGATCAATAGGTCCTAGTGCACGATTTATGGTGAAACTAAGTCGGCAAAATGGTGATTGGTCCAGTGTTCGTTTGTGGGAGATTGATAAACGACGCCCTAATCAGTTAAGCCGTTCGTCAAGCAGAGATGGTTAGAAGCCCTATTTGCAAGATGTATGGTGAGATTGAGATGGTCGACATCTAGAACATTCCACACCCGACCGGTCCAGCACACTGAAGTGGGAGATTTGAGAAGCACAGTCAATCGGTTAAGCCAATGGTTGAGCGAAGATGGGTAGAGCCCAGAATAGCGAGATTGTTGGTGAAATTGAGAAGACACACGTATAGGACTTCCCACACCCAGTTCGAGATTGGTTATGAATGCTGAATTTTTGTCTCGTTCAGGGAACGCCCGTCATCAGAACAGAAGAAACCACCAACCTTGTCCCAATGGTGGTGCGCTCCAGCAGAAACAGTGATGAATTGGGTTAGAATTCACAGTGGGGGAGAAGAATATTGTGGCAAAACGAAGTAAGATTGCTCAGATTGAGTCGTCACTTTGGAAAAATTTTCTTTTCTCCTACACGGAACACTTTGAAGTGCAGGCAGTTGCAACACATGATGTGCGCTGAAGCCAACCAAGCAGAACTTTTGGTCTTGTTGAACATGAACTCAAACTAAAAATGAGTGAGTGGTCAATGAGCTAATCCTTTTGGATGGCACAGATGCATAAGCAGAAGCGGGCACAAGGCGAGAAACCTCGATGCTTTCCCAGTGGCGAAGTGTCAACAAAAATATTGATGGCGCCGAGGACGTCGCCAAATCAAGTGGGGGAGAATGTTACGGGACGCACCTCCCGTGCTTGTCCCGCAACCACATCGATGCCTAATGAGCCTATAATGACATGTTGCAGCCCTTGCCTAAAGCTGAGATCCGACGGAGTGGAGTGGCACGACGCGTCGCATTATATGTCGGACAACACTTGGTGCACAACAATGCCTAAGCGCGCCCCAGGCCCCAGCCTTAGCGCGCGCCCAAGTCCAGCACCATTGGCGCGCACCAGCTGAGCAGCCCAGCCATGCGCGCCAAGCCAAGCACCAGTGGCGCAGCCCAGCCTGCGCCCCAGCCATGCGCGCCCCTGCGCCCAGCGCCTCTGCGCGCCCTACGCCCAGCGCCTCTGCGCGCCCTGCGCCCCAGCGCCTCTGCGCGCCCGCGCCCCAGCGCCTCTGCGGCCCCGCGCCCGCGCCCCAGCGCCCCAGCGCCTCTGAGCGCCCGCGCCCTGCGCCTCGCTGGCCCTGCGCCCAGCGCCTCCTGCGCCCAGCGCCCCAGCACCACTGCGCCCAGCGCCCCTATGCGCCCAGCGTGCCCAGCAACAGCACCAGCGCCGCCACCGGTATGCGCGCACCGCGCCCAGCATCTCAACGACCAAGTCTAGCGGCGCCCAACCTTATATATATCATTTGTATTATTTCTTTACCTTGTAATAGTTAGTAAAGTAGGGGAAAATGTTAGTCTTAGTTAGATTGGTGATCTTTTGCAAGATCACCCTTTTGTACGCCCTGGTCTCCCTCGGGGCACTTCTAATTTTAGCCTTCCTAGTTGTTGGTGGGGTTGATGTAATGACAGCAAGAGTTGGGTTCCCACCACCCATTTTGGCTCTTGGCTACTTCTTGTAATTTCCTTCTTTTATTAATGAAAACTAAGCTTTGGCTTATCAGTTTTGCCTTTGTTTATTTTCATCGATTCGGGAGGCTTACTTGCAAGAACTTCGGGAAATGGCGGAAGCTTGGCTTTCCGGTGATTCGGGGCCTTGCTTGCCTCACGGTGCGCTCTTTTTGGTGATTCAAATTGGCGCCCCGTGACACGCAGGCACGCGACTGGCCTCGCGCTGCGCGAGGTCTGCGCCTGTCACACGCGCACGCGGCTGGCTGGTCTGCGCGCGGCATGGGCGTCTGCGTGGCTGCTCTGCGCGAGGTCTGCGCGCGGCGTGGGCGTCTGGGCGTGCCTCTGCGCGCAGCTGTCAGCGCATGTGCGCGGTGTCTGGGCGTGCGCACGTGCTGTCAGCCCTTGTCGGCCATATTTGACATCTCTTTCGTTTGCTTGCCGTTTCTTCATTTTAACTCCGTTTTCTTCACCGTTTTTTGCGTTGGTTCACCCGTGAACTCTTCTATTCATTTTCTGACTTAGAAACACCGTGGATCCCACCTTGGGACGTACTTGGGTGTATTTTTCTTCTTTCTTCATTTACTTGCCGTTTCTTCGTTTTAGCTCATTTTTCATTGCCGTTTTTTGCGTCGGTTCTTTCGTAAACATTTCTCTACATTTTTCACTTAGAAGAACCGTTAATTTAATTCTCACATTTGTTAACTCATCAATCAAAATAAGGATTAAGACTAACCGGGTCTAACAGAAGACCACCGTTATAAAAGAAATACGGACTTTCTACGGCGGTTATAAGCAAACTGCCGTAGAAAGTCCCTACTTTCTACGGCGGTTTGTCCCAACCTCCGTAGAAAGTCCCTTTCTACAGCGGATTTTCAATTAACCGCCGTAGAAGGTCCCTTTCTACGGCAGTTTATATGAAAACCGCCGTTGTATTGACGTATTTAACCCTAAATAACAACGTGTATCTCCATATCGCGGCTGAAAGTCTTCTTCTCCAAATTTCTACTACGGTTTTACACGTTTGATGTAAAGAATCGTCATTTGAAGCTAAAATTTACCACTTTAAGGTTAGCAACTTCAAAAATTTCTCAGTAATTGATTATTCTTGCACTTTGGATATGTGTATATTGAATTTATTTTTATGTATGGTAGAGTGAAAATTAAAGTTACAATCCATATATATGGTGAACCTTAGTATTGTGGAACCCTATGTAGTTATACTATGTAGTTTGTTGGTGATGTGATATGATTTATAGTGTTTGGTTTTTATTGGATGATGGTCATATAATTAGCACTACTTAGAGTGTGTATTATTTTTTTATGCATTGCATGTGTTTGATAAAATGCGTAAATGAAAAACTTATTGGTTCTTCTTCATTTGATTATGTCTATTGTGTATGTGTTAGTTATGAATTATTTTTTTCATTGAGGTATTATATTAGTTTTGATTATATGAGTAACATTAGTATGACATGTGCTAAGACAAGCATGCAACTTGATACTTTCTACATTTTTTGTTGAATTATTATTTGGATTTTTTAATTATTTCAAGGTGTTAATTACGCATCAGACCTCTGATTTTTATGCGAAAGAAGTTAAGAATTTCATTGAATTGGCTTATAAGAATACAAAGTACGTCCATTGTCCGTGTAAATCTTGTAAAAATGGTGCGCGGTTTGATAACTCAGATACAATAAGATTCCATTTATATCGGAATGGATTTTATCCTTCTTATAAATTGTGGATTTGGCATGGTGAAAGTATTGATAGTTTTCCTGATCAAAGAAAATCTCATGCAAAAGGAGATGATGGGATTACTAGAGATCGATTAGATGACATGATTGAGGATGTGGCCGAGGATTTTGCTGATAAACTGGAAGTTCTTGCTTCCATTGGGTGACAATGAGAAGCCTCTATACAACGGATGCACTAGATATACACGCTTGTCTAGTGTTTTGAAGTTGTTTAATTTGAAAGCGGCAAATGGGTGGTCAAATACTAGTTTTACAGCCTTATTGAAAGTATTGAAAGATATGCTTCCAGAAGATAATGAACTTCCAGATCGAATTTATGAGGCGAAAAAAATATTGTGTCCAATGGGTATAGAGTATAAGAAGATCCACGCTTGCCCAAACGATTGCGTCCTTTACAGGAATAAGTACAAAGATTTATTATTTTGTCCTAAGTGTAAAACTTCACGATACAAAAACAAGCTGCTATGTGATGAGGTTGAAGACAGTACTGATGCGCAAAAGAAGGGGTCGCCGGCTAAGGTTCTGTGGTATCTTCCTATAATACCGAGATTTAAACGGTTGTTCGCTAATGCAAAAGATGCAAAACTTATGACATGGCATTCATATCGGTGTATTCCCAGTGATGATGACAAGGTGATAATGCATGCATCAGACTCGGATCAGTGGAAAAAAATTGATTCAATGTATCCTTCATTTGGGGGAGAAGCTAGAAATTTGAGGCTTGGTTTGTGTACTGATGGAATGAACCCGTTTGGCAGTCTGAGTAGCACACATAGCTCATGGCCGGTGATGTTGGTTATTTACAATTTGCCGTCTTACTTGTGTATGAAGCGCAAGTATATACTTATGTCTCTAATGATTTCAGGCCCACGACAACCAGGAAATGACATCGATGTGTATCTTGCTCCTCTTATTGAAGATTTGAAAAAGTTATGGGATGAAGGTGCACTTGTGTTTGATGCATACCGTGAAGAAATGTTCACATTATGTGCCATGTTGTTCTATACCATTAATGATTTTCCTGCATATGGAAACTTGTCTGGGTACTCTGTTAAAGGGCATAAAGCATGCCATATATGTGAGCAGAGTACAGATTTTTGTCAGCTTGCACATGGGAGGAATATAGTATACCTTGGGCATCGTAGATTTCTTCCCGAGACTCATCCGTATCGCCGTATGAAAAGAGCATTCAATGGATTTCAAGAGTTTAGAAAAGCTCCAGAACCCTTGAGCGGGCCAGAGGTGAAAGCTCGTGTGACGGACATTAATGTGGAGTTTAGAAAACCTTTGGAGTCAAGCAATAATGATACATGTTGTTGGAAGAAAAAATCCATCTTTTTTGAACTTTCATACTGGGAGAACTTAGATGTCAAACATTGTCTCGATGTTATGCATATTGAGAAATATATTTGTGAAAGCCTGTTTGGTACACTTTTGAACATACCTGGTAAAACTAAGGATGGTTATAACGTGAGACTTGATATGGTTGATATGAACATAAGATCAAATTTAGCACCAGTAGCTCGAGGACAACGCACATATCTACCCCCTGCCTATCACACTTTGTCCAGAAAAGAGAAAAAACAACTGTGTTCAAGTTTGCGTAGCATTAAAGTTTCATCCGGATATTCTTCAAATGTAAGTAGACTTGTTTCCGTTAAAGATTTAAAACTTGTTGGTTTGAAGTCTCATGATTGCCATGCCTTAATGCAACAATTATTGCCTATAGCTATTCGCTCGATATTACCCAAGCATGTTAAGTCCAGTATAACAAGAATTTGTTTCTTCTTCAATGCTATATGCAGCAAGGTTATCATGCGCGAAAGACTTGATCAATTACAAGATGAAATAATTTTTGTCCTTTGTCAATTAGAAATGTATTTTTCACCCACCTTTTTTGATATTATGGTACATTTGGTGCTTCATTTGGTTAGAGAGATAAAAATCTGCGGGCCTGTTCATTTGCGATGGATGTACCCATTCGAGTGATATATGAAAGTATTTAAGGGGTATGTTAAGAATTGTTATCGTCTTGATGCTAGTATTGTTGAAGGTTATATAGCTAAGGGGGTAATTGATTTTTGCACTGAGTACTTGGCCGATACAGCATCAATTGGAATATTAAGAATCGGCACGATGGGAGGATTACAGGTATGGGCACAAGGGGAGGAAAAATGTTTACGCCTTCTAATGTTGAATTGATGAAGGCGCATCTTTATATACTGCGCAATTCTGAAGAAGTTGAGCCCTATGTGAGAGACCATATGCGTTCAATAAGAAAGTCTTATCCTACTTGGATGGATCAAAATGTGCTCAATGAACATATTCGGACATTTGTCAATTGGTTTGGTAATGCTGTCATGGGCAAAGACGTTTTGGAGACATTAAAATGGTTGGCGTTTAAGCCCAGCCATGTGGTACGAGCATTTTCAGGCTATGACATAAATGGATATTTATTTGCTACTAAGAGACAAGATGAGAAGAGCACGGCACAAAACAGTGGTGTTACATTAATCTCGGAGGCTTTACATGTTTCTAGCAGGAAGGATAAAAATCCAATGTATCCAAGCATGGTATATTACAGGGTGATCGAAGATATTTGGGAGCTTAACTATGTTTGTTTCAAAGTAGCTGTATTTCGATGCAAATGGGTTAATAACAATAATGGGGTTTGAACTGATGATCCATTGGGTTTTACCTTGGTTGACCTTAATCGAGAGGGTTTCAAGGGGGAACCATTTATACTTGCATCGCAGGCGAAACAGGTTTTTTATATCACCGATCCTTGTGACGAACATTGGTCTATTGTTCTTCATAGTAAACAACATCACGGAGTGGAAGAGATTGATACAGAAGAAGGGCTTTATGAGGCGGGCCCTTTCTCTAGTGGGTTACCTGAATCGACAGCAGTTGAAGAAGATAGGGAACTTGATAAATACATACTTCGTGATGACCACAGCGAAGGATTATGGTTTGAGGATCAAGTGTCCCATAAGAGAAATAGAATATGTTAAGAATCATTTTCAGGTATATTATATTGTATGTTTTGTGTGTGTGTGTGTGTGTGTGTGTGTATTTATTTATGTATATTTGATTTTAATGAAACTATGTGGACATAATTTTATAACAACATTTATTTTTATCCTTCTTACTGTCTGATTGAAACGGGTCACAACTTGGATGAAGCCGCGCATTCATGGGATAAAATTTTTAAGGAACTACTTATATCGAAATGTTTAGAAATGAATTTGTTATTGCTGGAAATTGTGTGAAGCTTTTGTGTTGATGTTAGGATGACAGGGTGTTTTGGTGAAATTTACAGGGGAAACTCTGTCAGAATTGATTTTAAACTGAATTCCATATTATTTGAAGTAGTTGGAATCTTAATGAAGTATTTAATTATGTGCATATCCTTGACAGGGAGTATGTTACATTTATAAGGGAGACTCTGTCGAATTTTCTGGCAAATTGATTTCCTTGTTTTTTATTTTTGATTAAATGTTCAATGTTATTGTTACAAGGAGTAGTTTTGGTAAAATTTATAGGGGAAGCTCTACAATGATTTTTGTTTTGATTTAACATTTAACTCTTGATAAATTACTTTTCTGTGCATCGAAAAAAAGATATTCATTTAGCGAGGTTAGTTATTGACCGCTAAATGAATTAATTATTCGTTTATCTATTAATAAATCATTATTATTTTAGGGTTATTTTCAATATAATTTATATTGAGGTGCGCTTCGTACCGGCGGCAACCTATTTCTATTTTTCACCTCTTAACTAGCATGCATGTATACGAGATATACAGAAGCGATCGAAAATTATTAAGACTGTACGTACATGGATACGACATTGAGTACTTGTACCCAAGTGTAAAGAGTATTATTTCTTTCAAGCTATTTTTGATTTATCTTACCATAATTGCAATTATTGATTGCCTGTAATTATTAAATTAGAGATAATTAATTGAGAACACATAAACTGAATAGTAAAAAACCTACCATAAATTCAATGAAAATTCTTTTTGTTTAATTGGGACTGTAATATTGAATATGCAATTTAATAATGATCAATCGTTTCAAGTAATTAAAATACATTATATGGAGCAACATACTAAATGTAATGTATTTCATTATACATATTCGATTAATATTATCGTCCTTAATTGCAAATATATATATAGCTAATGAAATCCAGTAAGTATTGCTTTATTTTTTTATTGGGCCCCTAAGAATTCATTTTTCTTATACTACGTACTTAATGCATTTATCGATTTGATTATTTTATCCCATTCACCCAAGTCAAAAATGCAGAAAATTTAGGAAAGATAATGAAGCTAGCTTATTACTTTATCGAAGCTTATGTGTACTTTTACGAAATTTATTAACTTTGAGGTTTTACCTATAATTATTGTGTAATAGTACATAAAATTTTTCGGTGGAATGGTTCACGGGAAAGTTTGAAATTTAATTATTAAATGGTTCATAAAAGGCGAGCTTCTGTACATAATTAATAAATATAATGTAAATCTGGTATGTAATATTATATATATAAAATTGTGGGGTTAATTTATGAAAATGAAAAAAAATAGAAGTTAATAGGAAAATATGCGTGCGCGGGAATTGGCTCCAATTTTTTCCACTCTTCTACGCCGGTTCAAGAAAAACCGCCGTAGAACTAACCATTCTACCGTGGTTCAACCAAAAACTGCCATAGAAAATACTTTCTACGGCGGTTCAAAGTGAAACCGCAGTAGAAAGCACCCTTTCTACTGCGGTTTCACTTTGAACCGCCGTAGAAAGTATTTTCTACGGCGGTTTTTGGTTGAACCGCCGTAGAACCAACCCGCCGGTCTAAGTTCAAATAATTTGAACTAATCCCTCTCATTTCCTTATTCTTTTCCCCTGCTTCTCCCCTGTTTCCCTCTCCCCTCTCCCGACTCAGCTTCGATTTCGTTGCGCCCGGGAGCCGGCGCCACCAGTCGAAGTCCGCCCTTTTCCCGCGCTTCCTGGAGGCTGTTTGGAGTTGCTGATCGGTCCTCGAGAACCAAGGTCCGAGCATTGGGTGTCGCTGACCCCGGCCACCATTTCTTCCATTTTCCCCAACAATATTTTCGGCCTTGGATATAGGAGTGCACTCCTACATAAGGTTTAGCCGACTTCTATGCTTTCATTTTAAAGCTTTTGAAATGTTATCTTCCATTTTTTAATTACTTCCGATTGGACTAGGGTTTTTGTTCACAATGTTGATTTCGGGTTTGATGCTAGTGACGAATGATTGGATTGCTGTGGGATTTATCGATTGTTGGTTGAATTGGTTTGGTTGTTGAATTTCGTGTTTTGTTTTGAGCAAGTTGAGAACCTAGGTGTTTGATTGGGATTTCAATTAAGTACCCTTTCAATTCGGTTTTCCTTCACTAAGATGAGAACCTTGGTGTTTGATTTCGGTTTTGCTTGATTAATTTGCGAACATTGGTGTTTGATTTCGGTTCTTAGTCGGTTTAGTGTTCCTTCTTTAGTGATAATGAGGAAAATGCTTGGTTGTTGAGTCCACTTTGTGGAATTTAAGCTTTATAGGGTTCCTTCTTTGGGGCTTTCTTGTTTTACTGTCTTGAATGCCCCTTATATATTGAAAGTAAAGCTATCTTTGCATCAATGTAAAGCATCCTTATTGCAAAAACACAAAGTACCTTTTGAGTGTAGCTTCTCTTGTTTTAGGGAAGGAGAGTATTCTTTATGAGTGAACTCCTCCTTAAAGCTTTTACCTTTCTCACTATATTTTGGTTTTATTCTTTAGTAGAAATTATTGTTCTCATTAGTTGTTGGTTGTGAAATGTGAAGTGCATTATCAATGTTACCCTTTATAAGTCCACTTTTTTGGGGCTCCTTTGGTTTAAGTTGGATAATGGCACTTATGTATTGCAAATATCACTTTCTCCTCTTCGCTTTCCCTTATCTTTGTTTGAAATGAGTGAAATATGCTTTGTGAGTGATTCTCCGCGATGAGGGGGATTTTTTTATAAATGTAGAGTGTGATAAATATCACTTCTCCTTAAATCTTTTACCTTATGCGATTTAGTGTTTCTCCTTTAGTGCTAAAGAGGATAATGCTTTGTGGTTGAGTTGAAGTTGTGTTCCTCCTTTGGTTTAATGTCATAAATGCCCCTAATCTATTGAAAGTAAAGCTATCTTTGCATCAATGTAAAGCTTCTTTATTGCAAAAGCACAAAGTACTTCTCTTGTTTTAGGGAAGGAGAGTATTTTTTAGGAGTGAACTCCTTCCTAAAGCTTTTACCTTTATCACTATATTTTGGTTTTATCCTTTAGTAGAAATGATTGTTCTCATTAGTTGTTGGTTGTGAAATGTGAAGTGCTTTATCAATGTTACCCTTTATAAGTCCACTTTTTTGAGGCTCCTTTGGTTAAAATGTGAAGTGCTTTATCAATGTTACCCTTTATAAGTCCCACTTTTTTAGGGGAGGAGAGTATTTTTTAGGAGTGAAGTACTCCTCCTTTAAGCTTTTACCTTTCTCACTATATTTTGGCTTTATCATTTAGTAGAAACGAGTGAAATTCTAGTTGTCATTAGTTGACGTGGCGAAATGTACATTGCTTTTTAAATTTAAACATTACAAGCATTCTTGTTTTTTGTCTCCTTTGGTTTAAAGTGTTCAATGGCGCTTGGGTTTTGAAATTAAAGCTTTTCTTTAAATGCAAAGATGTTATCTTGTTTTCTCTTTGTCTTTACATAAAGTTTAAGGTAAGCCAATGGCCCAAAAAAGAAAACGCAATGAGGAGCATAGTGATGAGGGAAAGCGCAATGGAGATGGGTCTTCTACTAGAGCTAAAAGGGGTAGAGGGCCTACAAATTGCAACGATCTTTTGGAAATGCGTATGCAGGGGAAAAATCTTGAGATTTCGTTCAATTCAAAAAATGAGCCTAAAAATTATCATACGAAGTGGATTACATTCGTAGCATTCATGGCCTGGAGCAAAGTGGACATTATGGAATATCCATCATGGCCTAAAGTTCCTGACGAGATCAAGAAGTGAGTGTGGATGGAAATACAGGGTATTCTACAAAATTATAATGCATTGTTTGTTTACCCATTCATACAAATGAACCAAATTTATCTAAATTTGTACTTCTATTGTTTACTGTAGGCATTATTTGTTTTTAAATCAACTGAAGAACTCAAAACCAAGTGGATTTCTTATGCAAACGTTGGAAATATTGGAAATCCTTTTTAGGTAGATATGTAAATGGCGACTTGAAGGGTGAGGACTCATGCCTTGAATATAAATATCTCCCTAGGGAGACATGGCTTCAGTTTAAGGCTAGCCGTGAAACAGAAGAATGGAAGGTGGGTTTTTGAAATTTATTTCCTTCTTCTTTTTGGATATTTGAAATTGCTCAGTTTATGGATAATCGCTTTTCATTGTATTTTTCTCTAGGCAATTCGTGGAAAAGCGCAAAAGAATGCCACTTTAAATTCTTTTTACCATAATTTATCCTGAGGTGGATACCGACTTCTAAAGGAGAATTTGCATGAAGAGGCTTTGATTGCAACTGGGAAGAAGGCTTTAGAGAACGGTATGTCCGAAGAATAAGGGGAAGAACCTTATGTAAGGCCAGGCCGACATCTACTTTAGACACAGGCTCACACAAACAAAAAAGGCGAATACTTTACCCCAGAGGCTGGTCGTGTTGGAAGTGAAATTGTAAGTTTACACCATACATTTTCTTATGTTTCAGTTCTTTAAGCTACGCATAGAATTAAAACTATAATTGATCTATTTACATTTCATATTTTTGGCAAAACATTTAGGAAAATCTATGTTTGCACGAGTCCCAAGGGGAGAAAGTTACAGAGGGTAGGAATGACATTCTTGTCAAGGCAACGGGAAAGACCAATCACCCGGTCGTGTTCACGGCCATTCTACCAGGGCACGTATCACAGAGGTTTTCCCGAAAACAAGCCCGTCGCTTAAAGATGAACTAGATTTAACTAAAAGAAAGCTTCAGAAAACCACTGCCCAGCTCGATGAATGTCAAACACATCTTAAGATGATGGTTGGGTTTATATGTACTAAGATGGGGACTGACTATGATACAGCAAGAGCCACTGTCCTCAATAGTGCCACAGCTTAGAGCTTGAACCCAGAAACCACCGGAATGACCCCAGAGATGTTTGAGGTCCATGGTAGCAATGTTTCCACTGTGAGTCCTATGCTACACCCTAAAGACCTCGTAGACAAAATTTTTCTCCTCTTATCCCTACAAGTTTGCCTGAGTTACATACGATCCCTGTTTCATCTATGGACCCGATCAATTTGAATGAGGTTCAGAATAGCCCTATTCCAACAAACTTGGAAGATGTGAGTTCTTTAGGCGAATACAAGGTAATTAAAGTACATTTATGTCTGTCATATTTGTTTGTATAATTTCTTTCATATTGTGACTGCTAAAGAAGCTTAATATTGCTTTTCATGATTACACTTGGTTTTTAAGTTAACAGAAATAGTTCATTAATGTTCATTCGCTTGTCTATTATCTCAGGACGGGTGTGAATGTCATCTGTTCATCTCTGAGGATACATGTAAGAGACGTAAGCTTGCGGCCAAGGGAAATGTTTATAAGCAGAGGAAGCACCACAACAGCAAGGTAAGGAAAGGTTGCGCGAGGGTTACAATTAAAAACTCATATGATGACTTTGCCCCGCTACCATTTCCTGAGGAAGAGGCTTCAACTGTAATCCTTTTTCGTGGAATGGCCTATACATTTGATTGACCTTATTCCCGATCCAGTAAAACAGGTATATTCTTACATTTATTTGTGAATTACTTCATACCATTTTGTATATTTAATGTAAGTTCAAATGGTTTTAGGTGGATAAATGTTTAAAAAAGAAAAAAGGTCGTTTGAATTCTATGGATGAGATAAAATCTTCTCCAACCACTCCAAATGAAATGGCATCCTCTTCGACATTTGATCCACTGCACAAGTTAGAACTCCGAATAGAGAAAGATTCGAACTTCACTTGCGTCTTGTTTCAATTGACAAGAGATATCATAGGTGTG